>CAEGAE010071078.1:0-14913 GCA_903067095.1 Girardinus metallicus | reverse complement strand
CTCTGTGTTGCCCTGCGACAGACTGGTGACCTGTCCAGGTGACCCCGCCTCTCACCCGGAACGTGGCTGGAGAGGCAGCAGCAGCTCCCGACCCCATTAAGGGACAAGGGTGTAATGAAAATGGAAAATGGATGGATGAACCGAAACACACTAAATTCTGCAGAACATCTACTTGTTAAGTTTCTCATAGTCAAGCTAGCATAACTGACCTACCTCCCTCTCTCACTGTTTTTTTCTTAATTAAAACTTTGTCCTTCTGACCTTGTTATCTAGTTTTTGTAGCGTTGATTATTAGTAGCAAAGCATTGCGTCCCTTTTTCGTTTAGATATCACGCATACATTTAAGACCTAGCTCGTTATGTTGGCAACTTGACCGCTAAAGCTAATGCTAATCATCGTAGCAGAGCAGTCTTTCTGCCCTCCAGCAGGAAGCACAGGGGCAGGATCTTGTGTGTGTGACGTCACACTGCAACGTGTCTGTAGGCCGACCCGAACCGATATTTGGGCCGGGTCGGGCTAATGACGCTTAGCATTTGTCAACAGCAAGAAATTTTAATTGCAGAATGTTTGCTGAGTCATTGCAGCCCTGGTGCATGCTCATGTAGCAGCAACTCAGAGTATTTTGAGTTGTTGGGCGTGTAGCCACCTGTTCTGGCTTTGGCATGAAACTGCATTCAGTAGACATCTGAATCCACCTTCATCTGACACACTTTCTACTCATCTGTATTCTCATTGAATGTCCAGACTGACAGAAATGTCTGCTTTATTTATTGAAATCTTACTTTGGGATTGCAGGAGTTATTTTCCCCCATTCCTGCATATTTGAATCCAAATCCTTAATTTCCCGCTGATGTTCTGGTTGCGGCGCTTCTCCACCTTAAACTGCAGTGAAAGGAACACAAACAGCTGCTTTTATTTTGCTTTAGGTTCATAAATTGAGTAGAAGACATGCGGTTTTGAGTTGTAGCGCGTTTGAAAAACTCCAAATGACCGACTGATCCCTGCTTTCCGCTCGACCCGGTCCAGTTCCTGACAGCCTGTCATGAGTAATCATCGTAGGATTACTCTCACACCAGCAGACGGGCGGACAGAGTGGTCTGACCGGCTGCCTGCTGAGGCAGCAGAGCAGCCCGACCCTGAGCCTCCAGGCTGAACGGGACAAAGGGGGCCACTTCTGAAAAACAAAAATAATACAGATTTTATTTATCTTTAGTTTTTATTTTAATTGGTTGCTATTGTCCTTTTGTGTTGATGGTTCTGATTAAAGTTTTGTTCATTTTCTGGTTGAACTATTGCTGTTTGGGCAATTATTATTGGGAAGGATATTTTTCTCTTACTTTTTACTTTTGGATAGTGTTACCATGGCGACAGTGTTACTTTTTTGATTAGCATCTCAAAAGGTCAGTTAATATCCCAGAGGACTTGCAAAGGTGACCACAGAAAGAGAGAACGAGGAAGTTCAAACCAACTCTTCAAGTCTCTCTAACAACTTAAACAGGAGATTTGAAGGAGTGGCTAAAGCAAAGGAGGTGGATCAGCAGAGCTAGCCTATAACGGTCACAGTGTTACCCAGAATGTGTTACCAACTGCATTCCATAACAAATGAGCGGAAAACTTTGTCAATATTTTGCTAATGTCGAAAAAATACATTTTTGCAATTATGGTGTTTCCATTAAAAAAGAAACACAGTTAAAATCTCATGTAAATAAGTCATTAAGCTACTTCCTGTTGTTTTCTTCTTGGTGGTTTGCCCCAGTAGCAACATCTGGTTGCTGATCATGTGACCCGTGTAATGTGGTGGAAACGACCAGCCTGTCTGAAATGAAAAGATGGACTTAAAACGTTAGTTCCACTAACTCTAACGCGCTAGTCATAAACATTAGCTACGCTAAAGTGCTATGCCAACATGGTATTTAGCGGAAGCTAATGCTAAAGCTCCAACCTCAACCATTAAGCCTCATTTGTTTGTTGTGTTTGCCACTTGCTTAATACATTTTTTGTAAAAAAAAAAAAAAAAGTGGAAACAGAACCGACACGTAAACAAATGTCAAAATAAGAGCATGAATATAAACTTCTAACTACCTGACAAATCCTTAAGTCGATAAGCAAAACATCCACACGTCAAACTTTATTCAAAACAAATAATTTAGGCAAAACTAAGTGCGCTAAATGTTTTAAAGATTATTAACGCGTTAGCGGAAGTTTGCCCAACTGGTGCGAAGCCTCCACGCCTCGCATGGCTGGTTACACCTCTGCTATTCGCCTAGAATGATTTACTCCCACATGAGCTGCGCTCTACAGTCATCCTGAAGGGTTTTCCTCTGTTTTATTAGGAGTCAGCAGCTGGCTGTCTACAGAAAAACTCAACATTTGTTTATCAAACTGAGAGTAAAGTGTAAAATAAGGTTGCAGCCATCAGGGGCTTTTCCATCCCACAGAGATTTGTGTCTGTTTAAAGTCTGTTAAACTTTAAACAGACACAAATCTCAGTAAAATTATTGTATTGATTATAATATGAGGAAATGTGAAGATAAACCAGTTTATCTTCACAAGATAATGGAGAAGAAACAAGGAATAAGAAGATTATTAACACTGACCTGCTCTTTAATATTCAGATAAATGTAGGATAATATTTTAGTTGGTAGATACAGATTTAAAGCTGGTCCAGGTATTTTGTGTTAAGGAGACGCCCAGGACGAGTGGGAGAGGAGCAGACAAATGAAGCAGCAAATCGACGAGGAGCTGAAGCAGCTGGAGCAGGAAGTCAACGACTGTAAGTTTCTACTGCCTGAGTGCATGAGCACCCTCCCTGCCCCCTCTGCCCCCACCACCCTCCCCTGCACCCGCTCCCCACCCCCTCTGCCCTGTTCTCCCCTCCCCTGCACCCGCTCCCCACCCCCTCTGCCCCCACCACCTCTGCCCCCACCACCTCTGCTCCCACCACCTCTGCCCCCACCCGTCTCCCCTCCCCTGCCCTGGCCCGCTCCCTACCGCCTCTGCCCCACCACCCTCCCCTGCTCCCGCTCCCCCCTCATTTCCCCTGCCCTGCCCTCCCCTCCCCTGCACCCGTTCCCCACCCCCTCTGCCCTGTTCTGCCCCCGCCTCCTCCCCTCCCCTGCCCCCAGGCCCTTCCCTGCCCTCCCCACCCCCCTCATTTCAAGTTTTTATTATTCCTTAATTAACCTCCTGATTACAAAGTTTCCAGTTCTGCGGCTTTTTCTTCTCGTTTTCATGGCGTCTTCCTCCTGTTATCAGCGTTTTCTGAGTCAGACTTTGACCTGCGCCAGTCGGTGGTTTTCTGCCCGCCGAACCCGGACAACTCCGTGGAGGAGTGCCTTGCCGCCATGGGGCACGGCGTGTCCCAGGAGCTCGACCCACACCTCTCCGCCGCCGTGGAGAAACTCATGTCAGAGTGAGCAGAGCTGTGGAAATATTTACCAAAGAGCTTTCGTTATCGCTCCGTGCTGCTGCAGATAATCGCTCAGCTCGCAGCCAGACATGAGCAGCACGAAGGCTTTCGCTCGGCTTGTTGACATTTTTCAGTATTCTTTATGTAAGCATTTATGAGGTCAGACGCTTATGTTGGACAAGGATACAGCAGCAGCTAACAATTATTTTAGTAATTGAGTAATCTATTGATTATTCTGACAATTAATTGGATAAAAAATATTGTACAGATTTTTCATTTAGAAGTGCATTAATGGTCCAAATAATAATTCAGTTGCCTAAAAAGTATTAACATAGCATTCATGTAGTGAATTTGAACTGAGAGAAGCAAAAACTGCCCATTAAGGAGTTTTTGGGTAAAACATATTGTTTTTATTTTATTTATTTCAAACAGTTTTTTAAAAACAAGAAAACAAGAAATCAGTAGGACAAGAGAAACCATGTGCATAAATGACCACGAACAAAATAATTAGCTTTCCACTATTTTTCTGTCTCAAATGGAGGCGGGAGCAGTGAACACTTATTTAACCCACTTCCGTTTGATTAAGGGTTTTAGCTTAAATAGAAATTTCTATGTATTGTACAGTTTTGGCTTAATTACTGCTCTGGTATGTTGTGTTTTTTCAGCAAATTGCCATTTTTTGAGTGTATATTCTCCAGTTAATGATTAATCGATTGCAAAATTAGTTGATGATTATTTCAGTAATCGATTAATCACAGTTAATCTGATTAATCGTTTCAGCCCTACTCCTTTCCTTTGCAGACAGGTTTAAGTGAAAGTGTTGTTTGGTGTTTGTAAAACTGAACGTCTGCGTGTTTCAGGCCTCTGGACTACCAGGGATTTCAGAGCACGGCTCTGGATCTGGCCAGACACACCGAATCGGGCTGGAGCGAGGTGAGCCTTTGGTCAGCACTGCTTTTCTGCCTTCCTGTCATCATGTGACGCCGCTTCCTCACCTTGCTGGTTGTCTCTGACAGGTGTTGGTGCTGCTGCTGCTGCTGCGGGCCCTGCGGTTCGAGGGGAAGCCTCTGAAGACGCTGCTGCAGCTGGGGCTGCGCTGCCTGCAGGAGGACAAGGCGGAGTTCATCATCCAGCAGGGAGGATGGGTGAGTGTTCGACCGCAGAGGGGAAAAACTTCTGCAAACCGACCCAAAGGGATTCCCATAGCCTGGGTTTGTGTTGCATTATGGGATGCGGCAGAGGAAATGATCTAAGAAGAGATGGCGGCGAGTCGTTTTCGTAAAGCGCAAAAATTTGAGGACATCTCCTCTGATACTATTACCGGAAATAAAACCCAGAGAAACGGTCGATTTCTGATGTTTGGCTAATTTCAGAGTCAGAAGACGTAAATGTGTTCTCCAAAAACAACTTCCGTCCAGAGTAGGAGAAGGGCCGTGACCTTTAACCTCTGTCATCTGAGACTTCCTGTCCTGTTTTCATGTTTTTTAAATTAGCATGTCGGTTGCTAAATTAGCAGCTGACATGCAGTTTCTAAATTAGCCACATGAGAGCAGCAGTGAGTCACGCGCTGTAGGTGGAGGCGCTGCAGAGAAAGAGCTGCTGGTTTAATATGCTAACGCAGGTTATTATGTTTTCTACATATTCTCTTAAAAATATAGGAAGGTCCAACCTTTAATTTGTGATTTAAAAATGATTGAGAAAGACTGCAAACCATTGGCTCGATCAAAACTGACTAATAAAATGAGCTGCAATAACTGAAACGTTAAGTTGCTGCAGCTCAAATTATTGCTTTGAGTCTTAAAATAATGTCCAGGTTCAGTTTATTAACTCAATTGGTAACAGGCACTCTGTCTGAGTGTAGTCAATCAATCAATCAATCAATCAATCAGGAGACATGGAACAGTTTAATGTACTCATCACTAAAGGAAGTTAAACAAATGTTTGTATGTTTTTTTAATCACATATTGGATTCAAATTATTAGATTCCCCAAAGTAATTATTTCACGTTTTCATGGAGTTAATTACAATGTCTGTAATCAATCAGTCACATTTTAATTGAAGACTATATATCAACAAGATAAGCAACAGTTCCAATTCAAAATCATTAGTGCTGCTAAATTACAGAACAAATATCCAAATAGGATCCGTTTCTCCCGTCATTCCCAGTAATGAGCAGCGCTGGGCAAGATGAAGACATGAACCTGAACATTTATCACAATATTTTGTGGAACTATTGTGAGAACAAGAAAACTGATGGCAAAAACTATCAATCTCTATGTTTTTAGGTAACTTATTGCTGTGACAGCAAGACTCAAACACAAATCCTGAAAAACATTCCTGTTGGTGACGTGCATCTTTAGGTCACCAGTCGCATGAAGACGTGTGGTTTGTTTCACTGCATTTAGTCCATATCGAATGTGACAGCTATTGATTGAAATAAGTCAAATTAACAAACCCGGCAGTATGGACAGCTTTTTTTAACATCATTAATCGTGATAACGATAAATCAAAACTCTTATGAGAAACTCTGATAAATTATAAACGATGCGATCGAGGCCCACGCCCACATTAGACGGTTCCTCGTTGCAGATGTAAGACTTGGAAGATGTTTTATTTGTTTTAGAGGCTGCGGTTATTTAAAAATCGGACCGACTGGTCGGCCATCGATGGCGAGCGCTCCAGGTCTCACATCGACGCCGTCGTTTCAGCCTTTACTTTAGAGAAGTGAGGGGAGCGCTGCCGGCTCTGAACGAGGTCACTGATGAGGAGTCACGTGATTCGGCACGTTGACGCCGCTCCATTACCGCAGACAGAGCTGCATTCTCCCACAGCGCTGCGTCACAGCTGAACAGATGACGGGATGGCTGAGGAAGGGATGAAGAGGAGGGAGAGGAAGGCGGGGAGGGGAGGGCCGAGCGACCGACAGCAGCCAGTGGGAGCAAAGTTGCACCTCTTCCACTTGGACGGCTGCATGCTTGCGCCCGGCTCCCTAACTGCGACCTGCGCTCCGTCTTGTGGCTCCTGTCCTGCTGGATCTCCAGAGATTTGTGCGCTGAGGTGTGATCCGGCAGCGCAGGACTTTACGCCGAGGTGAGACGTTTTCCTGTGGAGCGACAAAAACCCAAATTCATTTCCAGATGATGAGAAGGTCTTGTCTTCCTGCCAACATGGCCGCCGCCTCCGTTAGGCTTCTTTTTAGGGCTGAAACTAACGATTGTTTTTGTAATCGATCAATCTGACAATTAATCGGATAAAAATAGTTGCATTCTACAGATTTTTCATTGAACTATTTAAACCATTTTAGTACAATGTTAGAAATGTATAAAAAAGCTAATAAGCAAATCATAATTTAATCATATAAAAGGTATTTCAAACAAAAGTTTTATCTTAAATGCCAAATGCATCTTATTGTTTTACAGTTTTGGCTCAATATCTGCTCTGAATGTGTTTTTTTCAGCAAATGGCCTTTTTCCTTAGTCTGAATACTTCAGTTTGCGATTTATCAGTTACTAAATTAGTTGACCATTATTTCAATAATCGATTAATCATGATTAATCGTTTCAGCCCGACTTTGTTTCTCTGCATCGTATTTATTTTTTCGCACTCCAGATCACGTATTTTCTCTGCCAGGCCGTGGTTAACGTCTCTGAGATGAAACTGGAGCAGGATGTTGGGTTTTGGAGCGGAAAACAATGAGGTTCATTATGAGCCTAATGTGGCTTACAGTCGGTTTGGCAGGAACAAAGCCCGGGTCGGGTTCTGCAGGTCCGGCAGCGCGAAGAATCAGCCGGCCGTCCTTCTCCCTCTGGAAACTGCTGAGCTCGAAGTTGACGTCAGCCATTTTCTCCTGCGGTTTGAGTCGTTTGAAACCCGGAGGATGAAGGTGAAACGTTGTAAACCCGACAGCTGATAGTCAAAGCAGGATATCTAGGAAGATGTAAAACATTTCTGAAGCGGCAGCCGCTTCACGCTGCATCAAGCTCCCTGACTTACGTAAGCGATTCGCTCACCGGCTGCAGGCCGGAATACGTTCATCACGACCCGTCGCCATGGTTCTGGATCAGCAGCAGAACCGAGGTGGCGCAGGACGGGAACGACGCTTTTAATAAAACCCTCAGCAGAGGCTTGACTGGCCCTTCACAGCGGCGCACCGAAGGCCTGCTTAATGAAGCAGAACCAGAACAGAACCAGAACCGGGCTGATGTTTCCGGTCTGGACAGACCTGAAAACATATTAATCCGCTCATTGAAAATTTTAGTATCTATCCAGAAAAATGAGCTGAAGACTCTGATAATCTGTTCATGAGCATCCAGTTAATGATTCATTTACTAATCAATTATTGACGATTAATCAGATTAAATACATTTTATGTTCTTTTATGTGATTTAAAAATACATAACAAATCCAAATAAATACATAAATTACTTTTTTAAGTAAGAAAATTGGGACTACAACTAACCATTATTTTAGTAATATTTTAGTATATTGGTGATTAATCGATTAATCAAACAAAAAAACTTTTATGTACAATATTAGTAAAACATTTAAAAATGCAAATAAACAATAAATCAATTACTAAATTAGTTGCCAATAATAATCAATGGTTTGAGCTCTAGTCTGCGCATACGCAGCCTGTTGCCAACTTGGCAACGTTGTCGCTACATTTAGCAACTTTTCTAACTAAATAAATCTGAATCGGCAGGTCAGGCTTTCGAAATGTCGGCCAGAAACCTCTGGAAGTTCGAGCCACAACATTTCTGACTCGTGACGTTTATTTTAGCTCGACAAAATTAAACCAGATTGCTTTTAAGGATCCGGTGGTTTGGCTCTGAAATAATCCAGGATTGTTGTTCTGAACTACATTTCTTAAGATAATTTGTGACTTTACTTTCCAGTTGAATTTTCAGAACTTATTTGCTCTTGGTGCCATGATGCGACCCGATCGCCCGCAGCCAAATTAGTCCAATAAATGTTTAGTGAGTCTCTGAGAAGTGCAGTTACCAAAACAATGCTGACATGTTTTGTTTTGATGAGTTTAGGGGTTTCATTTGGTAATTTCACCTGTTTGTCAGCCATCATGAGCCAAACTAGAAGCTGTGGGTGTTTTGTTGCTCAGCCTGTGCGACTCTCAGGTCACATTTGAATTTTTAACTGACTGCTCAGTGAGAGTGAAAAACAGGGGCGGCTCTGGCTCCGACCCAGGAATCTGCGGTCTGGGTTTGTCTTCAGGTGAGGGCGGAGATCTGAACCTGGCAACAAAACCCAACGTTGGTTAATGTTTGGCAGCTGCAGCCCAGTTCAAGGACAGCAAAACGCAAATCTGCACGACCGACCTGAAGGTTAGCTGATATAAGACGGTAAAGCTTTGTGTTTGAAATGTCTCATCTGCGGCTCATTGTGACTTTAAACTCCCTTTAAATGTTTGTTGATGTGGGTGAAAAGCAGCTGATTGGCGTTGGGAAGGCCGTTCTGCAGGATTTTGGGAAATGCTCCTGCTGTTCCACATGTAAAGCAGCTTAGGGAGAATACGGATGTTGGATAACGCTGCAGCGCTCCCAGATTTAATCTCTCTGCTCTCATCCAGCTGACATGCACAGAGAATAACCTTCAGTTATTTTCTTTCTGTTCTGGATCTTCTTTGGTTGAAAATGAGAGAGTCGCTTTCTGTCTGCTGTGTCGTCAAACCGTTCGCCCTTCCTGTCAGTCAAACGACTGACGCCGCCGGTTAAATCCTGCTCACCATCCACACCGTGTTCCAGGTTGTTATGATCTGAATTATGGAGCAGAAAATCATAAAAATATTCACAACCCCACAACTAATCGAAGCCTAGATGATATGAATTATGACAACATTGAATTTAACTTTGAGCTAAATAAAGTATTTTTGAATTGAACTACTATTTATCTGAACATCATGGCGGAAACAACCAGACCGAAGCTCCTCCGGGTCCTTCACAGGCGGGAGGATTTCTGTCCTGAACCTTCATCTGGGCATCGCTAACTAAAAGGTTAGCTGTGCTAAAGCTAAAGCACTTATCATAAATATTAGCTGTGCTAAAGCTAAAGCACTTATCATAAATATTAGCTGTGCTAAAGCTAAAGCACTGATCATAAATATTAGCTGTGCTAAAGCTAAAGCACTTATCATAAATATTAGCTGTGCTAATGCTAGAGCACTAATCATAAATATTAGCTGTGCTAAAACTAAAGCACTAATCATAATTAGCTGTGCTAATGCTAAAGCACTAATCATAAATATTAGCTTTGCTAATGCTAAAGCACTAATCATAAATATTAGCTTTGCTAATGCTGAAGCACTAATCGTAAATATTAGCTGTGCTGATGCTAAAGCACTAATCATAAACATTAGATGTGCTAAAGCTAAATTATTGATGATAAAGATTAGCTGTGCTAATGCTAAAGCTCTAATTAATTAGTGGCAGGAACGACCAAGCACAAAAAATTTGTATTTCAAACCGAATCGAACTGGAATTGGGAATCAGAACCTGCAGCCATGATTTTTCTGGTTCTGATGCGTGTCCGCCATCTTGTCTGCCTGGTTCTGTCCGCAGGGTAAAGTTCTGAGCCTGGTGCAGAACGAGGACGAGGAGCCCGCGGCGGCCGTCGCCGACGACAACAACGACATCTACATCCTGTCAGAGGAGCAGCAGCTCGACGCGCTCGGCACCGGAGACGGCGGCGAGCCGAGCGCCTGGCAGACGAACAGCCTGCCGGCGTCCCTGGGCGGCCACGAGTCGTGGGCGCAGATCGACCCGATGGACCCGGAAGACGTGAAGGACCTTCACGGCGGCGAGGGCGTGGCGCTGGCCGAGGAGCGCAGCGAGAACAACTCCTCCAACTCCGACATCGTCCATGTGGAGCGGGAGGAGGCGGAACTCACGGAGGAGGGCGGCGACGCCGACGGCGACGGCGACGCCATCGAGGAGAGCATGATGAGCCTTCTGATGACCGAGAGCGACCTGGCGGCGCTGCGGGCCGAGTACGGAGACCCGGTTCTGCACGCACAGCCGCCGGCGTCCCTGGTGCTGCCGGAGGAGCCCGTCGTCATGGAGACGCCTAAGAGTTTGTCCCCAGAAGCAGAAGCCCCGCTTCCCGTTCCTGCAGTAGAACCCGACCCGGAGCCAGAACCAGAACCCGCCCCAGTGCCTGTCCAGGTGGAGGAAGTCCCACCAGCACCAGCAGAACCTGAAACCCCGCCGGAACCAGCGTCCATCCCAAAGCAGAACACTGAGCCAGAACTGGTACCAGAACCAGAACCGGATTCCTCTGTGACCCCTGCGCCAGAGGTTCTGGCTGAAGAGGCCCCGGTTCTGGAGGTCCCCAAAGCACCGCCCCAGACCCCCGCGAAACCAGAACCAGAACCAGAACCAGCGGAGGAGTTCCCTGTTCTGCTGTATGGCGGAGCGGTTCTGGTTCTGGTCGCCGCGGTGACCTTCGGCCTGGTTCTGTTCAGGAGGAGGACGTAGAAATATGTCCAGGTTTAAATAAATGTTCTATTCTTGATGTAAAAGCTCCTTAGTGCCGGGTTTCTCTGGTCGGCCCGGTCCAAAAGAACCGGGCCCTGAAGCAGCATCGTGTCCTCCTCTGTCTTCTGTCCGTTTCTGTCTCACCTTTCAGGATTTTTCTAACTTTTTCAGCAGCAAAATGAGATTAAAATTTTTGGAAAACTGAATATTGATTAAATATTTTATTTTCTGTGAATCCAGGCAGGAAGTTCTGGCATAAAAATTGTCTGTGGCGTGTTTCACTGCACATGCAACACCGGTTTTGTTTTTTGTGAATAAAATATTAAAGTTTTTTTCCCCCAGAGACGAGTGGAAACATTTGAATATGACGGTTTAATGCGCCTCTTCATGATGCTGCTGTGAAACAGGAACTGAAGGCAGAAATATGGAAGACAATTCCTGCCGTGAAAGAAAAAAACAAAAGAACAGGAAGTCATAATTACATATTTGTCATAAAATGTACAAATTTAAAGTAATATTTACAAAAATAAGGTACAATTTTGAGTTTTAAAGGATAAGTGACATTTACAAGAATTAGTCAAATTTGAGTTTGTCGTGTCGTAATTTTTAGTTTCATTGATAAAACTTGTAAATATAAATAGTTACAATACTAAGTTATTGTAATTTTTAATTTAATGTAAGTAGTAATCACGTGTTTTAAGTTATAAGTTCAGACTGACGAAACGCTGCCAGTGTGGGGTCTAAATTATGGGATATGTTGTTACCATGGTGATTAAAGCAGTCCTGCTGGCAAATGAAATCACCCCTGATTGTGGATCTCAACCATATTCTTGAATAGGATTTGCTTCACAATCCTCTACAAGCTGCAGTTTCCATTTTTTTTTCCTTCCACTAAACTTTCCATGAGCGTACTTTCATATAGCTCTCTGAACTGCCAGCTTCTTCAGCAGTGAACTTTTTGTTTTAATTACTTAAATAAATTAATTGTAGGTATTTTTACTCAAGTTTAGTTGATCCTAACTCATAATTTTACTTTGCTTGTTTAGTTCACTTCCCAAGAAATGTTTTGGGGTTTTTTTTAAATGTGATTAATCTGCAAAAATCCCGGCGCGTTGCAACATTTTGTTACATAACAACCATCTTCCATGCACAGCCTTCAAAGTAAAACCAAAAGTTTGAGCTGCAAACGCTTCTGCTAAAAATCTGAAACCGGAACAAAACCAGTGAAACCATCAAGTCAGAAGTTGATCTGTGGCTGTTTATTATTTACATGAATTATAAAATATGAGCTCAAAGCAGACGAGAGCTGAAATTACAGTCCGGTTCTGGGTAAGCCAGCCCTAATGCACAGACAAAAACAGTTTGATCATTTAATTCAAGTATAGAATATACATGCATATTTGATGCAGGCTTGAGTAAACAGAAATAATAAATTCAAGTGTTAACTTTCAGTTCCCTCTTTTCATGAGCAAGTCTTCAGTTTCCGTCCATCAGTAACATTTCTACGAACACAGCTGGGCCGAGGGGGCGGGGCCAAGCCCTCCAGTCACTTCCTGTGCTGCAGGAGACTCATCTGGTCCACCGATGGCAGATGAACTGGACGGCCGTGTCGAAGAGGCTCTTCAGCAGCCGAGGGGCCTGGATGCAAACACCCTTCACCAGGGTCAAGGTCAGGGCCATGACGACCTGCTCCTGGGGCAAATCCTTCAGAGAAACCTCCCGGAGCAGCCGCTCCACCTCGTTCACAAGATGGTTCCCCAACTGATGGGCAGCAGACCAACAGAACTGGTCAGATCAGCAAATCAGTGACAGACAAGCCAATCAGGATTAATCAATTACTGAAATAATCTGCGGCTAATCTGGTAATCGATTAATGGTTAACTGGACATCCTGACTGGAAAAAAGGAAATTTGCTGCAAGAAAAACACTGAGCAGATCTTAAGACAAAACTGTACAAAAATATGGACATTTTGCATTTAAAGGGACGGTAACGTGTTTTCCAGGCACATAGTGCCATTTTATTTATGTTTTCTTATTTTAAAAAGGAATCCTTTGCATCTTTCTATATATTTCTAAAATTGTATAAAAAGACTCAAGTGGTTCAATGAACAATCTGCAGAAGGTGCCAGTTCTTAAATCTGATTAATCGTCAGAATAACTGATTAATTAATAACTAAACTGATCGTTCGCTGCAACCCTGTAAGTAACAGAATTCCCAGATTTCTGTGAGTTTTCACTTTAAACACTGTTAGTTCTGATCTTTGCTGTTATTTTCTGCAGCGGTGCACAGCTCACGTCAGAAGGCGACTCGGAGACGTTCCTGGTCAGGTTCTGCGCCGCCCGCGCCACCACCTGCAGCTCAAACTGGGCTGCGATCTCTCTCAGCTCCTGAGCCACGGCCTGGATGTTGATGACTTCCTGCTGGCCTCCTGCAGAAACAGATAAGAGTCAGGGCATCAGCGCCATCGCTTCCCTCCACAAACCGCCGAGCGGTCTGGACTCTGATGGAGCTCAAACAGCCGTCAGGGCTGACTGAACGGCCGTCTGCAGCGCTGCTTTCCTGCAGGATCTCCACTAAACTCTCAGGTTTCCTGCGATTTTTGACGCCATGTTGACAAAAGCAAAGCTGAGAGGCATCCAGAACGTCTCCCAAACGCTGGATTTCACCAACATGGGGAATTTGGAGGCTAGTAGATGAAGTCAAACGGATCATTGTGCTCCTCAAACTATCTGAAAAGTTTATTTCCTTGTTGACACTTGAGGAATAAGATCATGGAGCAACTATGAGGCAAAAAAACAAACAGCACAGCAAATTTCTGGAAAATCTGGATGTTTTTTCTCACAAATGTACTCCTCGGGTTTCTATAATGCAGAGTGACGTCATCGCCCAGGGCGGCCATCTTGTTTGCCAAGGGCGTTTATTAGGACTTTGAATGCAGGTCAACTCTGCGAGAAAGTATTAGAGCCAGACTAATTCTTATTTATGTTTAACTACCAGAATATGGTGGTATTACTGGGAGAATGAAGCAGCAATTTTATGAAAACTCCAACATGAAAAACAAAAAACTAAAATATGGAATGTTGAGAATCTTATGAAGTTATATGTCAGATTAAGCTTTACAGATAATAATCTGTTTTGACAAAAGAGCCACATGGACCAGGCTGGTCACATCAGACCTCCAGACATTTTGTCTCATAATTTTAAGATGTTTTTGGAAGAAAAATGCATCTCTGTCCAGCTAATATTATTACTTTATTCTCTAATAAAAACATGTAAAAAAAACAACAACCTTGCAGCTTTGCTCTAATGCTTCAAAGTCAGATTCCAGTAGATTTTTCTCTTTAAATTACCTTTTTGAAAATATTTCCTGTCACTTGTAATTCCTTCCACATGTCCATTATGTTAATACAATCGTCAGTGGTCATAATGTTCTGCCGGATCAGTAGACGTTCTTGTATCACATGAACCAAACAGGTGTAGATGCAGACCTGAAGGGGCAGTCTGACCCTCCCAACAGCATCATTGTTATCTGATTTTACTTTCAGTTTCCTGGTTTGTTGCTGCTGGGAGAAGAAACTGATCGGCTGAGACCCAACCAGCAGCCATGGCGGTTCTACGCGGGGCCCAGTGCCCCTTTCCTCACGAGATAACACTAAATACGTTTATTATGATGATATTAAGAGGCACAGAAATGGTCACCAATTCCTCCTTTTTACCCATTTATTTTTTTCCCTTCACAGATTTTTGTTGATGAAATAAAAACTGAGGCTCTGCACTTTTGTTGAGATAAGATCACTTTCCATTTCCTAGATCAGTGATCTGCAGCTCCAGATGAAACGGCACCATCTGGAGGATAATATTATCCTGTTATTCGTTTATTTTATTTTATTTTTCTATGCACCCCCCCCCCCCCCCCCCCCCCCCCAAAAACCACACCCCCCCCCCCCCCCCCCCCCCCCCCCCCCCCCTCCCCCCCCCCCCCCTCCCTCCCCCCCTCCCCCCCCCCCCCCCCCCCC
>CAEGAE010071077.1:0-40527 GCA_903067095.1 Girardinus metallicus | reverse complement strand
AATGCGGGCTGTAATCAAAGCTAAAGGCGGCCCAACAAAATATTAGAGAGTGTGACCATTTTTTGGTGGCGACTTTTTTTTTGGCCAGTCAGTGTAATTTACTGTACTTGTGGGGAAGCTACAGCAAATATAAACCTGAAACCGAGTTGAACCAGTTTAATCTTTTGTTGCAGCGCTTTTATAGCACAGGCAGATGAAAGTTTGTTGCCAGCACCCAGTGCCGTGACCTCAGCGTGCTGACTCTACACTTGCACTGTGGGCCAACACATCTGGCTCGTTTTCAGTGATAGCTATCCAAACATACGTGCAGGCTGTTCCGAGCCTCCTGCTGTACATGATGGAGATCAATTAGCAGGAAATGAGGCAGAGAAACATTGACGTATGTGGCGGGTGAAAAATGGCGAAACAACAAGTTGCACTTTCACATGGTTCTATATCCATTAGTAAGTGTTGTAGATGAAGTACAATGGCATAATGGTATAACCCCGTGGAGTGAGATACCTGTCTGTAAAAGTTGCTTCTTGACTAAAATACTAGTCAACAAATGTTCCTTTTTTTTTATCCGTTACAACTGCTGGCCACTCAGTAAGTTTTGTTTATGTTCAGGTTTATTCCCCAAGTAGATAATATTGCCAAACATCTTAAGTCATAAATATGGACGTAAGGAACATCCTAATCTTAATGCAGATGATTTTCTATGATATTGCTCCACCATTTGTGAATAGAACAGCTTCAGTGCCAGGTAAATTTGTGAAGTCAGACACTGATGGTAGATGACTAGGCCCCGCTCACAGTCTTTGCTCCAGTTCAAGCCAATGGTGTTCTATTGGGTTAAGGTCGGAACTCTGTGCAAGCCAATCAAGTTCTTCTGCGCTCATCCATGTCCTTGTGACCTTGTTTTGTACATTGATTTCTGTTGGAACAAGAAGGAGCTGATGTAGCAAAAAACAGCCCCAAACCATAACCCCCCCTCTGCAGCAAATTCTCACTTAAATAATTTTCTCTCATAATTTTCCAAAATAACATTTACTCAACTCCCAAGGACTGCATCATTATAGTATGTGCAACATAGCACAGCTGACAATAAAACCACGATGAGGCAGCACCATTCACTGCAATTATTATCAATTACTAAAATAGTCATAACCCTGCAACACCTGTCCACAGGAGGACAAGGCAAATGGTTGTCCCAAATGTCTATTTGTGGTTTGGAGTTGGTTAGCAGTCACTGATAAGGATTTTAAATAAATGGATTAAAACAACGCAGTCAGATGTAGACATGAAGATGTAGAGCTATGCTCAAGTATTAGTCCAAATAAAAGAGCACTTAAAAAGAAAAGATGAATTATATTTTGTATCTCATGTATGCCAATGACTTGTGACAATGAAAGAATCATTTTTATTCCACTTTGAAATAGGAATATTCAAATAATAATTCTTCTACCAAGATTTTAAAACCAAAAAGGTTAAAGTTTTTGTAGGTTCTATATTCTAATTTATCCGGTAAATGTATTTTTTGTTTGGAGAAAATAACTTGCTTTATTTTATATTTTGTCTTAATCATTCTCTCTTCTCTCTGAGGTCACCTGGTCATGTGTTGCCATGGAAGCACGCCCATGAGCAGTGCTGACAAGGACCTGGTGTTTTCAATCAGCCTCACTGGGGAAATCCATTGTTTGAGAGGGAGGGGAGATGTTTTTGGATTTTGTTTGGGCCCAGATCGTTTTTGTTTTAGTTTTGAAGTTGTTAGAGTTAGTTGTAATTATGTAAATATTTTTCTAGGAATATAGTTTAGTACAAATGTGTTTTTTCTTTCTGGAAATGTAAATGTTGTCTCCACTCCTTAATTAGTCCTGGCAGGAGCCAATGCTTTAAAAACCAGGTGGTTTAGATCAGCGGGAGACTCTCCCTCCTGTTGGTTGAATTCATGTCATGCTGAGATACTGGAATGATATGTTTAAGAACTGCATAAAGAAAAAAAATTCAGAGCTCTACAATTTCTGGATCCCATCTGATTTTTCTGATCACAAACCAACACTCACCTATGTCCATTGAACATCAGCCACCAGAATAAATGTTTGTCCTTATTTTTTCTCTAAAGCTATTTAGCCAATGATTAAAAAAAAACTTTTCTGATTTAAAGACATATTAAAGAGTTGTTGGCTAAAGTATTCACTGCCAATGTAGATGTGTTTGCTTTTTGACCTCCAAATATCCCAGAAGGCTCAGAAGACAACAAAGCTTATATAAAAAAAAGAAGAAAAAAAAAGTCTCATTTTAACATAGACTGTAGGTGTCTGTATTTCATAAAAGTTTGATTAAAACAAGTTTGTTCTTCATTTAGTGAAGCTACCAGAAATTTTAATTTTACTGAAGTATAAGTAGCAATACTTCAAAATAATATCCCAAACAATAACAATATCACATCTTTGTCCGAGAAATTACTCAAGTAAACGCAACTAGTTACTACCCACCTCTGGTTGTTTGATCTTATGCCTGTGCTGCCTGCCTTTCCTTTCTCATTTTTACCTATGAAGTGGAATGAGAGCAGGAAACCAAAGAGGCATGTTTGTTTTATCCTACATCTTCACTATAGACTCTGCCAGCATCTGCTAATACTCTGAGCACACCTGGCATATTACACAGGCTTATATCCTGCTCCTCAACACCTCACAAATGTGCTGATCCAGTCTCCCATTGTATAGTTCTTTCTCAGACTGTATGGCAGTTTCTGCCCAGGTGTAATTAAATCCTAATCCTCCTGCTGACAAAAGCAGAGGTAGCATTCATTCATTTTGCAGCTGAGAATGCCTGATGGATAGCCACTAAAAGGTTAGGAGTAACACTGGAGTATTGTCTGATATATGCATCCTACTGATGTGAAGTCTGGACATTTTTCTTTCCTCTATTCTTCAATATTTGTCAGACCGCCCCAGGGCAGCTGTGGCTACAATCCAGTAGCTTGCCATGATCAATGTGTGAACGTGTGCATGAATGGAAATGTGTGATTTCATGTTAAGCGTCTTTGAGTGTCCTACTAAAAGACTACTAAAAGGTCTGATGTCATTTTGTTTCATTAGCTGACGATACATGTTAGTTCAGCAGTGTTCAGCAGACATTTTAACAACAAAGTGAAGGCCTCCACTGAAGAAACCCAGTATGGGCCATTTGCACTCATTTCTCAAACTAAACAGAACATCCTGAGATAACCAACAACAACAATCAAATCATTTTAACAACATCATGGCAACACAATGTAAATGACTCAGTCGAGGAGGACAGTCTCCTACACAACACCCCTCACGGTAGGTCCAACCACAATTTGCACGTTTGGTTTTGATAAAGTGACCACTGTAGTGTTTATGTCATGCTATGTACACAAACAGCTGGCTGTGTTCTCATGTGAACACGCTGACTCAAGCCCTTAACCATAATTTCTTTGCAACAGCTGCACGTTAGGCCACATGTTTACCCAGCTCTGAGAGATCAGTAGGTGTGCGTGAGCTCCAAAGGTATCAGGTTAGTGACTAACCAAAACTCCTACTGTTAGTAAAGCTGGGAACAGAGGGGGCGAACGAACTTGGATTTTCCACAAACTCAAGCCATGTTCTCCACTGTTTGAAGGCACGAGTGCTCTGCTGCACAGGCAGCTTTTACATGACATCGGTGGTTTTGAATCCAGCTGTAAGCAGGTTTTCTGCTGTGGTGGCTACATACTAGTGTGTCAGAACATGTATATGCAGGAAGCACGGCGGTTCTGTTTGTTCACATTCCTGACCATAAGGTAGCATCTCAGCGTACCAGCATGAGGTCACCTGGAAATTTCATCAGTTTCTTTTGAGTCTCCTGATTTAAAGCGTATTGACTTGTGTGTCTTTTCCAGATGTTGGCTCTTGAAAGACGGTAGATGCTGTATACTGTCAAAAAGATTTTAACCCTTATGTTTTTATGTGGGTCAACTTTAATCCTTTTCCAATTTTTGGTATGCAAAATGCATATTATTAGCACAAGGTTTTATGAGAAATTTATATCTTTGCACAAAAGGATTTCTGGCCATTTTTAAAATTCTCGAAGTTTCAAAAATAGCAGAGTGATATTTGTAGTGTTGCGGTTCACATATGACCCAGCAGGAAATATTGGCTTTGCATGCATAGCTTAAAAGCTTTGTGAATGAAATATTATTTTCCATTTATCTGACTTGGTTCAAAAGGAAAACTCAAACATTTTTTTCCGCATCGAAACTTTCCACCTCATTCTGAACTGATACATTGTCCCCTTGGTGATTTTTGTGACTGGTCTGGGCCCCTCCTCACATAGGGATGCCAAATCCCCAAAGATGCCTGAACCAACTTAACTGACACTCTCTGAATCGAGACACTAATTTCAGCTGTGTGTATCCAGGATATCTTTCTTTTGGCCATGATCCCTGCGATGGATTGGCGACCTGTCCATGCCCTTCAGTGAGGTTTGGAGGTTGGAGCAATGAATTTGAGACCTTTTGTTTTTGGTTCAGCTGTGACTTCACTACGACAGACGATGACTGACCATAAAACCCCAAACCAGCTATCCATCTCCAACTCTACACCATCTTCATTAGTGAACAAAAAACAAAGATAATTGAACTTCTCTACTTGTGGCACCGAACAGTCCCTTTTTTTGGTTGAAAACCATAGTCTTCAACCAAAGGTAGAATTGATCCTTACTACACACTGATTCAGTACAGACTGAATGTTATGACCAGAAGAACCAGATCATCTGCCAAAAATATGGTTGAAACCCAGAGGTTCCCAAATGGCGTCCTTCTGTCTAACTCTATACCTTAAGATCCTGCCCATTATTTTTCATTTTTCGTTTTATGATTAAACTACAAATTTTTACACTCTTTTATGTCTTTTATTAAGGAGAAGATAAAGTATATATTTTGTCAGCCACCCCCTCAAATATATGAATACATTTTTAGTCATGACTGTAGTTTTGCTTTATCAAAACAAAACAGACTTCTTAACTTCTTTCAATCTAAAATCTACTGTGTGCCTGTCAGTTCTGATTGACAGAGGGCCCGACGGCACCGATTGTATGTCAACCTCACTTCTGCCAGTAAAAACAAGCAATGTGCAAGACAGACAGTAACAGTCCAGGACCATGAATGAGCCTGAGAACAAGTAAATTAGCAAGCAGCACAAGAATTCACACATTTAGATTATCCAGTCAGTCCAAGGTGCGAGTGTGCCTAGATGTGTGTTTATCTTTGGATATGAAGGCAGCAGGTTGTGCATGTTTGTGAGAAGGTCAAGGGCTCTGACAGCCTGAGGAAAGAAGATGGTGGAGTACCTTGCAGTTCTAGTCCAGAGCCCTCCTAGCCATTATTAATACACAATAATTCACATTAGTAGGGTGGAGCTGATATGTTTAGATCTTCCCATGCAGTCACACAAAGAAGCAGTATGCTTGATGTGTTCATTCAGATGCATCTTTAAATACAAAGTTCGCCTCAGTCTTCAACATCCTGTGGATGAAACTGAGGTACATTTATAAAGTAGCTTTTCAATGGAGAAAGACTTACTCTGGGTACATTTCATTCTTACAAGCAGGGTGGTCTTTAGTGAAACGGTTTTTCTTCTCACAAATCATGCCTGCAGCAACATATCGAAACGCACATACAGGGCCATAAACAAACTGCCTTTACTGCTCTTTGGTTTGGTCCGATTCCATAGCCATAGAAAGTGAAACATCCAAATCCTAGCATCTGCCTCACAGCTCTGGAAAAACACCTGGTTCGCCAAACCAATACCTAGTAAAACATTACAAACTCCATTATTTAAAAAAAAAATATATATGCATAGATGATAAGATAAGAATCGGATATTAAACAAAGCTTATGATAGTCACTTGGAATAATCAGAGTGCTTAAGTTTTCCTTAACTGCCAATTCTAAATTATTGCAAGCAGAAGTTTGTTTTAGCAACTCCGTGAGAGTGTGTGAGGCAGTCAAATTGGAGAGGAAAAAGGAAATGGTGAGCAGGGCGGTCCCTCTCTTGCAGGCAAAAGACAAACAGTTTACATGGTGTAAATTCTGAGTAAGTGGCACTCCAAACAGAGCAGAACAGGTACAGAAAACACCTCTAGGGGGCTGAGGCAAACAGAACACACAAACCCCGTGTTACCACCTTGCCTGTGAGAGCCGCAGCAAAGACTTTTCTATAATGGTTTGTTTCATACATCTGGAATCTAAAAACAAAGTTTTAATGCCCTTTCTTTAGTGCCGGCATTCTCTTTTAATGTCAACAAAATGCTTTGGGAAACTGGAATGCAAAGAAACGGCTTACACATCGAGACAGGCAATAAAAAGATGTGCGAAACTGTCAAATGAAGTTGTTGTTTTGTTTATTGAAAAGGCCTCACTTAGTTTTTTTTTTTTTTTTCTCTGGGTGTCAGGAAGTTACAGGTACTTCCCTCACCTGACCAATTCACAACTCCTCACTATGAATGTTTCCATGTGTTTGAGGGGGTGACTGACAAGTTAAATCTGTTATCGTCTCCTTAATATTGAATTATAAACATGTTCAGATACACAACAGATGAAAGTACATAACCTGCTCCGTTTACAGTCACAGCTACGGTCCTACTTCATATACAAGAAGCAGAAAACATTAAAGCAAAGACCAAAGTCTGTTTTTCAGGGCTTTGTGATTTTAGGGATGCACAAGCCTGGAAAAATTGTGCATTCCTGTAGTGAATCAGATCCTTATTCTTTTGTTTTGTTATGGAGGCTAACTGAACTGCTTTCATCTCTGCCATTTCACCAGATTAGAATGTGATAAAACCCGAGATGCGAGTACTCTCACTCTTTTTCCTTCTAATCACGCAAGAGGTCTCAGTGAGCACATATTTCTCCCTACTGTCTTCAACCTTAGAAGTAAAAAATAATAGGAGCCGTCTCTGAATTACATGACCACTTTGTTAGTTTCCAAACCTTTGAGCTCTACGGAAAGAATGTGGTTTTGGCTGCGGACAAGTGGAGCCGTGGAACAGCTCTACCTCATCTGTGGTTTCATTTGTGTATGGATCTGGTTTTAAACAAGCATATGGGCCGGTTGCATGGCAAGCGAAGGGCGGTGTGTTTTTGCAGGGCTGAACAATCTCGTTGCCAATGCAGCGCTGCATCTTACTGCCATTATCCCTTTTCAGCGCGGCAGAACCATTGACCTGACACAGCTTCTGCAAATTCTGTCACACAATCACTGGCATCTAGGTCAATGCATCTCTGAGGCACATAGAAAAATACACAGACTCACACTGGGTTGGCCTTAATGTTGACCCGCTCTCTAGAGTTTACCCACCATGTTTCAGATGGAAACGCTAAGCAACCTTTGATAATGACATTTATCGCCATCATATCATGAATAATTGGAACATTCAAGGAAAATAAATACGAAGGGAGCAATTTACACAGATTACTGGTTACTCAATTTTTTTCCTTACAGCCCAATGTCTTGACTGAGCATGGAGGAAAACCACTGGTCAAAAATAAAAAACACAGAAGTGTCATAATACAAGTAAAAATTTATGTTTTCTAATAACTTTACTACAGTGTACTAATTACTGTATGCTACAATTTTATAATATATCTGACAAAGCGATTATGTAAAAACCTTACACCTATGACTTGGCTAAAGTTCTGGAAGGTAGGAGGGAGAGGAAGCTAGTAATTCAAAACAAATTGTTCTCCAGTTCAGACTTGTCTTCCACTTGCCCTTACCAGGAAATGGTTAGGGTTGCTGGTTAAAAGGACATATTTACGGGTTTTAATGCATTTTTACCTTTAGATATTAACATGTATGCGTTTACAGAATAGGTATAGAATAATAAACAGCTGGTATCAGGCAGGACAAGTAGACAGGTAAACATCCCATTCACATGCTTAATTAACTACACGTTTGCCTAATATAAATGGGATTTTTAGAGGGTGGAAGATGGAAGGAAAACAGAATTCCAAGAAACTATGAAAGAACTTTTAAAAATCTAATTAGCTTTTATTCAAATAAATTGCTTTCAACAAGCACAAACACTGAAAGCAAAACAAAAATACGATATTAGGTATGTCTGTGATCAATAACATACAACTATGCATTAACATACAGCCATGTGAAAAATGGCACCATATGTTTCCACATGGTGTCTGTGTGCTGCAGTATGGTGGACCAGGGTATATCTGCCACTCTCTCAATGGTTTGGCACAACTCTGATAATCCATAACTGTTTTGGGGATCTTGACAAGTGATTCATTTCTGCTGTCCAGACTAATAACTTCTCCAGCGAACATTGCAACTTTGTTTTTATTCTCTCCAAGAGAGCTTTTCTAAGAACTGGAAAGTCAATCTGGGAAGCAGAAGACAGTGACAAAGCCATTAAAGATGCATTAGAGAAGAGTTTATAGTTGAGTAACAGGAATGCTGAAAATAGATACTGGGTTTTAATGCCCACATTTGGCAGGAAAGAGAACGGTTTTCCACATTAATCAAAACTGAGTCAGTTGCACTCACAGCATGCTGTAGGTAATTAGTGGAACACTTTAAGTGAGCATTACCACAATTAAACTTATCCACCCTCGACAGCAACCCAAACATAACACCGATCCTAGCCAGAGAATAATAATGGAAACCTTTTGGTTTTCTAAAGTAGGAGCTAATATTAGATTTGGCTACCAGAGTGGGAGGTTTAATACATTTCTGTAACAACCAAAAATCACAGCAATTACATCTGTCCCACCTTTTAATTGCATGGCAGAAGTAGAGAGGTTTTAGGTAATCACAAAAAAAGTCCACAATGGAGTTAGGAAACAAAAGAACAAAAAGAACAAAAACAAATGTCATCAATGGTAACATTGAGAGTGACTATTTTGTTCTCAAACCTAAAACATGAAGATGTCCACAACATTATCTTAGAATATTATATCATCAACAGTTATAAATCATTTTCACTTAAAATGTGATATTTTTACTTTGTTTCTTCTGCTCTGCACATATGGACCCTTATGAATTCTGAAGTTGTTTAGAAAGCTTTCATTTCAATTTAAAAGTAATGTCTTCTACACAGTTTGAGGAATGTCTTACTATGATAATAGGGACAGCATGGTATAGAAATTAGTAACGACATCAGTCACTCATATAACCATAAAAACAGTGCATTTGGTAAGCTGTATCTGTAAAGCACCTAACTACAGGCTAACTATTAATATAGCTACCCCAAGTAATCAACTAATATCAGTTTTCAAACATGTGGGCCTCAATAAATACAAATTTCAGTCACAGAACTCAAGACACATTTTTCTTCCACTTGACTTTACATGAATATACTTGGGAAACGAATTTTCAAACACATTTGGCCTTTTTGTACTGTCTTGTCATGTATCCTGAAAACCTTTAGTCAGCATACATCCCTATTATAGTGAAGGCTGTAACACAGATTTAAAAGATTTCTGTACAAATTTTTTTTATTAATAATTATTTTCTTGAGAAACCAGATTTTCAGTCTGCTTTGCTTCTGAAGAGACTAACAGAACTAAACTTCTACAGCATATCACTCTGCAGTCATTGATTAATTGTGACATTACGTTCTGATGCCAAAGCATACAGTACCAGGCCATTGGGAGAGACTCTCCAGTCAAATGGATTAAGCTGAAGTTGTTTAAACAGAGCCAAGAGTTTTAGTGAGACAATGTCTTATACAAACAGCTTTTCTGCCAATTAACTATGTTGTACAATGAAGAAACAGCTTGGGATTCACAACCCCTTACACACTGGAAACACCACTGAAAATAATAAACGACAGGATGTGAGGAGAGATTGCTAAAACCCTCAGACCGGAATATCAGAGTCAACATACAGAAGAAAACAAGTGAACAAATTCACTTGTTTTCTTCTGTATGGAGGAAGCAACATCAAGCTGCACGAAGAGTCTGCAAACCTTTTTGTCTCAACTCCATCTGCAGTACCAGCAGTGTCTCAGACGATACCTAAAAACGTTCTAGGTTGCATTCAGCAACTTGAGCTAAATCCTCACAAGAGTGAGAAAGAAAAAGATTTAAAAAAAAACAAAAAAAAGTTTCCTTACCTGACGTTCCTCCACAGTTTTCTGCAGCTTTCCTGTAGTTGAATGGTCTGATGTGTGTGTCTGCATGTCAGCGGCTGCACTGGAATCACTCTGGTTCGAGCAACAAACAGAGACACTTGTTTAGCTTTGCTTTGTATGCAAACAATAATAATAAATAAATAAATAAAAAGTTTTATCAATCAGCCTCCTACCTTACAGTATCCAGCGATCTGTTCTGCGATGCTGCTGATGTGCAGCAAGTATCGCTTCAATCTCTGCTGATACGTGAAGGCAGCGAGCTGAGCTTCGTTCTGCAGCGTCGCCACCTGAGCCACCAGGAGCTGCTCCCTCTGGTTCCACCGGAGCCGCGCCATCCGGGATGCCTGCTCCAGCCCTGCGCCCCTCTCCTCCAACGCACGTTTCACTGCCCGGAGCGACTCCACGCAGCAGCGCTCCTCCTCCGTGCTGTTCATGCTGTGACCGGTCAGCAGAAGTCGGCGTCCCTTCTGACAAGCACTTTGTCAGTGACGCGTTTTTAGCACTCCTCGCGTCTCCACCGAGCAGTCGGAGTCTGAAGGTTTCACTCGCTGCGTCGGGATTTTTGAGTCCGACACAGTTTGCGAAAGAAACTTTGGCGTTCGCGTACGGATTTATTAGAGAGGAATTTTACATTTTAAATAATCAAACTAGTTGGGGCAGTGAGAAAACAAACACAAAGTGTTAATGTTCTGCGCAGTTTACGTTTCGCCGGTGCGTCCGTCCGAGTGGGGAGGAGGAATGACGTTTACACTTTGACTGTCAGGATGCTGGGTTTTGGGGGTTTTGTTTGTAGTTATATTTTGCTCTGTATTCCTTAGTCTCTTATTTTTTGATCAGCCAGTCCTTGTTTCCGTTTGACTTTAGTTCAGTCCTTTCTTAGTTAGAAATGTTTAATTATTCCTTGTGCCTAGTTGTTTTTTGATGCGGTTTGATTAATTTTTCCTGTTGCCCTGTTGGTGTGCTCTCTCTCTCTCTCTCTCTCTCTCTCTCTCTCTCTCTTTCTCTCCTGCAACCTGTTAGCCAATCAGTCCAGTCTATTTTTCCAGCTTTTACTTGACCTCCTCTCCTTCACTTACCCTTTGTTGGGTTCTCCCATTGTCTGTGCCCAGTTCCTGTTTTGCTTTGCTCTGACTTCTTGTGTTTTATTAACGTCTTTTTTCATAATTTTTTCCATTAAAATACCTAATCTTATCTCCAAATGAAGAATGTAATTGTATGTTACTCTCAAAAGGCTTTACATCATACCTTTTTCAACTATTTATATTCAAATGTACGTCTGGACCTACTTTATGAAATAGGACAGATTAGAAAATGAGCAAACAAAATTTCAAATGAACCAACCAAAATCATTTTTTTTCAATTTTGTACATGAACAAAACATGTACAGTAGAGGCATTCTTCACATGGAATTTTCATGTGTCTGTGTGAAAATGTGAAATGTCCACATATGTTGTTTGAGGACAAGCCAATAGTATGTTAAAGATGTATAAAAGTAAAGTGTATTTGACTCCCTGG
Source organism: Girardinus metallicus (assembly GCA_903067095.1). Classification (NCBI taxonomy): domain Eukaryota; kingdom Metazoa; phylum Chordata; class Actinopteri; order Cyprinodontiformes; family Poeciliidae; genus Girardinus; species Girardinus metallicus. Next base: position 28,881 of record CAEGAE010071077.1, on the reverse strand, counting down.
CCTTCCATACTAATATAGGCACCACATGAAAATGAAAAGGAGTTCATGGAGTGTTATCTGAAAAAAAAACAAAAAAAAAAAAGCCTGACTTTCCTCAGATCAACAAATCACTATTTCTAAAAATGTTTTTTTGTTGTTGTTGTTGTTTTTTTTTTTTGTCCAACATCCATCCATCCATCCATCCATTTTCATTACATCCTAGTCCCTTAGTGGGGTCGGGAGGGGTGCTGGTGCCTCTCTCCAGCCACGTTCCGGGTGAGAGGCGGGGTACAACCTGGACAGGTCTCCAGTCTGTCGCATGTCCAACATCCCGGCTAGAAATAATTTAAACAAGTTTGTTTTGGGAATTTGATGTTTGTTACACATCTTTTCCACCAGAGGTCGCCCTCTCTCTCTCTCTGGCAAAATCAAATGTTACAAGTACAAACCCTTTAACCTTTGTGAGAGTATTTTAAGCCTTCATAAAATTGACATTGTAGCCAGATATCTGCCTTGCTTCTTATACAGCTTTTGATCTGCACACATGAAGCACGTCTCAATGGGGCTCTTCAGCAGCTAAATACCCAACCAGGTTAATCTGATTGAACAGCATGACAGATTCTCAGATATCAGGTCCCATTTCAAACAGTCTGGTTACGGTCTGCTCTGTGCACCAGTTCAGAGTGAGTTTTGTGTCATCTGGGCAGTCAGAGAACAGGTGTGGGTTTTGTAAAAAGCATAATACAATATGCTGAGGCACAGTTCCACAAAATAGGTGTGCTAGAAGGTGAGAGGTCTGAGACATTTCTTGCAACTCAATCACTCTTGCAAAAAGTAAGTTGCTGTATAACTTCACAGAAACTGATTAGTCAAAGAGCATGCTGACTTTTACTTCTAGGGTTTTGGAGTTGTGCATTGCTTGTTTCAGAGGAAAAAAAAACCATTACAGCAACCACCGTGTATCAGACTTATCACACAAGCCATATGTTTGTACTGATAAGCTTCGAAATAATAGCACTGAAAAAATTGTCCTGCCCTTGTTTTGTTCTCTTTGCGAGCTAACTCACTGAATAACATCAACGGCCTGAATAACCCGTAGATATAAATCAGATTAATGTGTTTTTACTTAATTTACAAAGAGAAGTGTTAACTATTTGCCTTTCATGATACCTTATAAGAGGCAAAACTCTCAGCTGGTTCATAATGAAAAATTGGAGCTGTTCTGTTATGTAATGGAAAGCACTTTAAAATACTATACACTCTTAATACATACAGTGCCTTGTTAAACCTTTGATAACTTACAAATGAAACCTTGTCAAATTGAACAAAAAAATAAAGCTTGGAACTTTTAGCAAGTATTTGTATTTAACCACTTTTCTTTTTAAACCTTAAATAAATCAAGTGTATTCAGTTTCCTTTGAAAGTTATTCAATTCATAAACAGATCCCATTTTATGCTTAACATTTTTTCTCTTGTTTGTTGGTTTTTGCTTCAATTCTACTTTCGTTTGTTTAATTTAGTTGCGTAAATGATGTATAGCAGTTTACCTGGTTCAAACTAGAATTAAATGCACTTTATGCATTGCATGCATTTTCTTTACTTAGTAAATCTCTGGACGGAAATTAAAATAAGTATTTTTGTTTAAGTTGAAGCTATTCATTCATCGATTTCATTTAGTTGCCTGATCACTCCCAGTATCTTTGTTTTGAACCTGTCAGCATCAGAGAGGGGTTTAAAACGATAAAAGAACCCAAAGTTCTAAAAAGATGTTTAGAACATCCAAAGACATGTTGACACGTGTCATTTTCACTACGAGAGTTAGTGAAAAGGACTTCAGCAGGTAACAGACATTTCTTGTTGACGTTGTCAATGCTCTTGCTTAGAAACGGCATCAGTCAGTCCAACGTGTTTTCATTTTAGAGCCAATGGCTCAATTCTGCTTTCCCATAAAGTCAACAAACACATTTTGCCCCATACATCATGGCAAGCAACACTTTCTTAGAATGAATAACAACAAAACCCTTGACAACAGCTTTTACAATAATTTTCTTTTGGTCCAGCACTGTAATTCTGGACCAGCCGTTTGGACTTAGTTTATTTGTGCTTCTGTTTTGATCTTTTCTTTATTGCTTACTGTATGATATCTTGCCATTTCAGTCTTTTATGCAACCAATTTTTTTTCACAATGTTTGTGCTTTGAATTTGTTTCTTTACATCTGTTTACCGTTTATTTTTTCAGGTTTCTTTCCCCTTTTTTCCTTATATTTTTGCTTTGTATATTCTTCACCTTACCCTCAGCCAACCATGATGGTTTGTTTTTCTGCCTCATTCGCCTCCTCCTCCCTTCTGCATCCACTTACCTGTGATTAGCTCCTCTGGTTCCTTTGTCATTTTCACCTCTCCCTCAGTATTTAAGCTCCTCTTTCTCTTCCACTCCCTGCTGGTCAACCATCATTCCTCTGTTATTTACAGTTACTTCAGTTGCTTCTCTGGCGATTGTTCTTTACCCTAAAATTGTAAACTTAAAAATGCCAATGCAAGTAAAATGTTTGTATTCACAAGACACAAAAACAACAGCACCACCATATAGTTAACTACACCTTTATTGTTCCTTGTCCAGTCATTGAGAGCTTTTTATTTCATCCCTCATATATGCCATTCATATCAAAGTATTAATTTCCAGCAGACAGCCACACATGCTGCCAGAACCACCAATAATGCAACCAAAACTCCAAGCATTGAGTATGCAGGGGACTGCAGGACCATTAGTCAGCAGAGTGACATGCCTTTAGTCAGTCTACATTTTCTCTAAATGACTAAATGACTTCTTCTAAGGGCCTCAGACAAGATGACTGGTCTATTGAAGCTTAGCAACTAATGCACATATTAGTCTGAGATCTCTACGTTCTCTGACGTAAAGGGATGCCACTCGGGATTGGAATGTGTTTCACAATAGTTTCAGAAGTTTCCACAATGTTGGTACGGTGTCTCCAATCTCATGCATGGTAGTATGCGGAGCCACAACCCCGTCCAAAATGTAGAAGTCCAAGGCATTCATGCATTTGGCAATTTTTTTTTTTTTACTTTAATGAATTGTGGCATGAAGAGAAAACTAGGAAAAAGCACTTTGTGGTGGACACCGATACTGTCACAATGTAGAAGCATGACCAGCATCCGTCATACAACAAAATGATTCAGAGGAACTCAAAATGCAGCATTTGTTCCTCCATTTGAGGGACATAAACTTTAAAATTTGACCAACCGGACTCGGGTCAAAAAGTACAAATATAACAATAAAAAAGACAAGTGATAATGTCCATAAAACTCTGATCATATGTTAATAAAACCACTAAACTAATGCATTTAAAACAACGTCCGGAGCTTCGGATGAGCTCTTACCGCTGATAGAGATGGCTTTGCTTACCTTTTGTATCAGATAATTAAAAATGCATTAAATAAGACTCCTGTTACAGAAGCTCAGCAAAGAGTCCTGTTAGAAAACATGAAGTTGCCACAGTTCTATCAGACATTGCACATTTACAGAAGGGCATGAGGTGCGCTACTGTTTCACTTTTACCGTTATTAGCCGACGATGAGCGACATGAAATGAAATTACATTAAATGAAGTGCTAACATTCTTTACAAAGCACCAGCTGGCACCACTGAGGATCTAATGATACAGTCAAAACAAAGTAGGTTCAGATATTTATTTTTTTGTTTGTTTTCTTTAGTTTTTCTAAGTCATCTTTCTCAATGTTAGCCAACATTTCTGGCAAATCTGAGATCACTGCACAGTTGAACCAGTATAGCTGGAAATAAACAGTGTTGGATGTTGATACTCATTTAAAACTATACATTTATCACCCCAGAAACATTTCCTGTTTCTGGGGTGATAAATGCATGTACTAAACTTTCTTTATTATTTTACTTCCATCTAGCAATAATGCTCACTCTTTGGAATTGGGATTACCAGAGGTTATGCTATATTCTAAATCATAAGCTATGACCTTCATGTTTTATCAATACAGCAAAGTAAATTTAGTCTAACAATGCAATATCAATCATCCAATATATTAATTCTGCGTGAAATAAATTGTGCTTTCTCTGAATAAAATCCACAATACAAGTGGTTGAAATTGATTTGACTGTATCGCTGTAAGACAGTGATTATTAAAGAAATCACTGAACTGAAAATGAGGAAAAAGACAAGACAGTTTATCATTTTTATAAACGCATACACTTGCCCTTCACAGACAGTTGTTGACCTTTTGCAAGGGAATGAACTGAAAACAAAACAGTTAAAAAGAGGTAAGAAAATGAAATTCAGCATTTTAATATCAGAAAAGTCTGGTTTGAGATGCGATACAAAGAGGGAAAAAAATACAAAAAAAAAACAGAAGAGATAACATATGCAAATCTAGAATTTAAAATTTGGAAACAAGTCACTGTGAAAGACAAGAGTAATCATTTATGTAAGGCATTTTAAGTTGACAGAACTCCTTTGAGATTCCTTCAGAGAGGCCTTTAGTGGATAAATAAGGAAAACCTTTGTCCATTTTCCAATTGTTAATCCATTTCCATTTTTCACAAACACTTCCCTTAGGGGAAGAGCTGGAATGTGACACTCTGGATTAGAATATTGTGGAAAGAGTCTCAGATCCTTTACAGGTGTGAACCGTTAGCAATCACAACCAGTCTTCATCCCAACTCACAGAAGACAAAGATGGCGCTACATTCAGAGGTTCAGAAGGAAGAGAGCCACGAGGAGCATTGGGAGGACGTTAAGAGATGAAGAGGACATGATTGCCCCACCTGAAACAGATGAATAGAGGCAAATAAAAGTAGAAAGTAGAATTTAATGCCTAAGTTGATGGAAAACAATAATAATAATAAAAAAAAATCTGCTACCTAAATGTCCAGTTGATGCATCAAAATCATCTAAAAAAAAACCAAACAAATTTTGAAAAGTGCAATTTGTATCCTGCTATTTTAAATAAAGGTGCTTGTTTTGTTATCCCAAAACACAGTAACAAATTCCCTTTGTTTTAAGCATGACATTTTGGATTGGATGGCGGAAACGTAAAGAAAATTGGGATTTCCACCATGACAATGATCACAAAAACACATAAAACTGAAAAAGCAGGTTAACATTAAGCTTTTAGAATGATCCTCTCAAGTCCCAGACCTCAACCCAATCGAAAATGCATCAAGTAAACCCAAGAAGCAACATATGTATGAAGAAACTTTCTTGATTAAACAACTAAAAGTGTATGGTCAAGGTCCAGTTTGCTGAGGGTCAACCTAAGCAGTGTGGAACATCTATGCCCCTAATAGACATGTGGTTGGAAGGTTGTCCAAATACACTACACCAGCAGATATTTTATGGACATATTTTGACCTGTCCTTCACTGTGGGCAAACCACATAACAACCCAACAATGGCTAAGTACCGAATGCATTTAGCCACAGAGTGCCATCACATAAGAAGTGTTACATTTAGAGTTCATCTCTCTCTCTGCCCACGTTCATCAAATTACAAGATTGAGAGGACTGAGATGACCCTAGATAGCTCTGTTTTCATCAGTTCCTCGCATTCGAAATATTACGACTGAAATTCCCGAGTCTGTGAAATCAAGCTGTTAGGTGGAGTCTGGGTCTGAATGATAAGGAGGAGAACCACAGGAGGGGTTTCCTCTTCCCATAAAGATCAATTACAGAGGCTTAAGTTCTCCTCCATTCGGGCGGCCTGCCAGCCGGTCACCCATGCAGCGAGCAGATCAGTCAGGGGGCCGTCAAGGCTTTAGTCACAAACCATCTCATCCCTCCAATCTACGGTATGAAAGCAGAAGTGACAGCTCAACCTGGCCCCCACGGGAACTCCCCCCCGGCTTTGACTAATGATAACCTAATGCTGACTTTAAGCCCAGTATAATCTCACAAGCTGATGCTAGACCGGATTGAATAGTGGCATTGTTTTACCTCAACATTGTAGATTTAAAATGTCACTTGATGACTAAAGCCTTTATTTCTATTCCACTAGTGCTGAACTTAATCTTCGTCAAGACGGTGTGAGATTTCCCGAAGGAGATTACGCTCAATCAATACATTTAATTTCATCAGTGAGCTCATTGATCAAATTAAGGGAAGCCTCATTTCCCTTTTTCTTGAATCTTTGGGACATTAACACATATTCTCTGGAAATTCAAAAGACATAAATAAGTGCTTGTAAGTGTTGGACGATAATCGACAACAGAGACTTACTGTAGTTCTGAGTGCGCCCGCGGGTCTGGCTGTTTCCAGGGGGGGCGTTGATTTGAGCCACAGCGCCGTCTCCTCCCTCTGTATGCGCGCGGACTTCCACCACATATTCCCCATCTGCTTGCAGGGGAAGTTCTATGAAGCGCTTGTTGGTTGAGTACAGCGTGCCTGTTGGCATGCCTTTCTGCTTGTACAGGACCTGGGAATGCGACAAATGTAAATAAAAAGCATCAAGTCCAGAGAGGTTTCAGTTTTTTATCCCAGAAATAAGAACGCACCAAGTTTTTCTTACCTTGTAGCTTTCTATTAGGGATTCATTAGAAAGTGGTACCACTGGTTCCCAGGCAACATTCACAAACCCGCCTCTTATCTTTGCATCTAATATTTTCGGAGGTCGATCCGGAGCTGGTTAAGTTAATTAGAGCAACACCAGGTCAAATCAGAGAACTTTCTCTTTTAGACACTTTAAACCTAAATAAACACTCATCTAAATGTGTGTTTACTTAGATCACATGAGTAGATGTTGAAACTTACGGGGTTTCTTGGTGTGGATCTTGATGTGGTTGCTGGGTGGTCCATATCCCGCAGAGTTGTAGCCTCGAATCTCAATCATGTAGTCTGAGCTGGGCTTCAGACCCTCCAGCCGGGTGTGGTTTTCCTTCCCTGACACCCCGACCCAGAGCGCTCCACCGTCACTGTCTTCATTAGGTCTCCAGTACTTCACCTATGGCAAACAAGATATTAAGTTGTTACAGTAATAATTAAAACATATTTCAGAGAAGCAACGCTATCTTTTTCTAATACAACATGCTAGCTGATCGCACTGACAACACTTGATGTGGATGAAACTAAATTAAGAAAACTCAAAGATATTTTTTTCTATTTTTACAATCTAAGGGGTTTAAAATGAAGTCAGAAAAAGTAGAAAAACTATGAAACTATTGTCAACAGTTTGTTGAGGCTGTAAAAGCAAGAGGGAGTGCAAAATTTTTATCAGACAGTAGGAAGATTGAATAGAGAACTGCATTGTTGCTAACTTTTTAAGGTTTCAACCTTGGTCTCTAAAAGAACATGCTTGATTTAATATAAAAAATATGGTACAGAGACCACTGTTTCATGAATGTGATTGATCTCACACATCTCTATATACAGACTATTTACAGTTATGAAAGCTCTGCACTCATTGCTTATGAGACTGAAACAGTTTAAAGTATTAACTCTATTGATTTTGTGTTTGTTTCAGGATAATATCAAATCATAATATAAAGCAAATTTTCTTTTCACAAATGCACAGAATAGCTGACTGCACTACAGTTTGTCAAAATGTCTCAAAATCAATTCCTGTCACACTCTGACTGAATTAAGCTTCTCTTTTTGTTTTCCATTCAATTTAAAAGAGTTGCACCTGTTTATGCAGAGATTACACCTTATGATAATAATTTAATAATTTCTGGATGGACAGTACCAAAATAGGATTTTTTATTTTTTATTTTTTACTGACCTGGTATCCATCAGTATTGTTCTCTGACAGAAGCATCCAGGACACAGAGGCCGCTGTGGCAGAAATTGCTTTCGCTTCAAGAATCACTGGAGGTTCAGATGGAGCTAAAGCGGGAGAATGCAAACGTTGTCAAAAGTAATAGTGACAGAAGAAACACATGTCATGTTGAACAATGCTTAATGAGGGCCCAAAGGAAAAAAAAAAAAAAAAAAGATTTGAGCAGCTCAGAGTCTACTATGGTATTTAAAGCTCCCAAAATAATTTGAAATCAGACATTTCATGTTCAACTTTTATTATTTTTATTCAAAGAGGAAACCTTGCTTTCTAAGTAAAACATGAAGACCAACATAAATTAGATATGAAAACATCTCTAAATAAAGAATTTAATATTTAATGATGGAAAATCAAAATTTTTTCCCATAGATAAAATTTAATTACTTGTCTGATTTTGTTATAGTAGTAACATTATCGTTGCTTTGCATTCCTTTATAAGATTATCAGACTGTCCTCAACAGCTGTACAGTACATGAACCAGAGTTCAACATTTGCAATCCAAATAACTTTTTTCCCTTGTAACTATATAATAACATTTAATTTTTTAAAACATTTCTCAGGATTTTTATGGTTTTATATCTTGGGGAAAAAATAGAAAAAAACACACATTTTATTAAAATACATCATATTGACGGAAATAAAATAAAAACATAAAAAAAAAACCTAATTGGTGATTAGTAATCAAAATGAAAGAAGAAAACTCATTCATTGTAGCTTTAATTAAAATTCTGTGCAAATACTGAATGAAGATAAATCACAATTGTCAAACTTGATGCTTTTGCTTTCAATTTACGAATGCTAGTCGGTTTGATATCATTTTTAGCTAATGCTATGAAGAGCCCTGTGTAGCGCCTAATGTGCTACACGGTTCCACTGGGGATTGAACCAATAACACTTTAGATACTGCACAAAATACAGCACAAGCACGTTTCCTGTACGTACATAATCTGGAGTAAAAGCCCTTTGCAGGATGACTTTACAGTCATATGCACTTCCTCAAAAGGCCGGTGCTTCCTAAGAATGTTTACGCTGGCTGGAAGGCAGGAAGTTATCATGTCTGCAATGCCAGACGTGATAACTGTCACTGAAAGTTAATAACTGATCCAAACGTTTCACATCCCTGCTCAAATGATCAACTTTCTCGTTCACGCCACAAAAGATCATTATAATCCGCCTCCAACGAAAGATGGGGGGAGGGTTTCACTTTCAGTGTGCATTTAAATTCCTCACCAAACATGAGAGGGTCTCACTCTATAGAGAAGGGCTGACAGACTAGAAAGCAGTTTCTGGTTCTCACTCAACTCATAGCTTTGGAAATCACTTTTTCATGTTTTCTCTTATTGCAAGTTGCATTGAGAGCCATGACTTGGTACTTACCATCCGGTGAGGAGTAAATGATGGTTGTTAAGCTGTAGGGTCCCTCTCCTTGTCTGTTGAAGGCTTTAACTTTGACTTCGAACTGCGTCATAGGAGCGAGGTTGGGGTCTTTGTGAACATAGTGCTTGGCCTCAGGGCCCGGCACTGCCACCCTGTTCCACTGTTTTTCTTCATGGGGTTTAAAGGCCACAATGTAGCCAAAATTAGGTCCATAATAGTACTGTGGCTGCACTGGCTAAACACAAATAAAACAGAAATGATCAGGAATATAGACTTTTTAATTTAAATATCTGCTGTTATTTAACCAGGCAACAACCACTAAGAAATAAAATAATGTTCAAAGTCTCGTAAGACCCCTTGGTGTTCTGTCCATCTTTATTTTCAAGGTTTTAATATCAGAAGCATTGAACTCAACTATTAAAGCTCAGATTTACAAGGTGACAGTACTTCTTTTTACCAGAATTCAGAACAAAGAACTCTAAAAACATTTACAACTAATGCAGGTCCTGTTCTATACTTAAAAGAAAAATAGGACTCAGTGGTTTACAAAATAAAACTCTGACAAATATTAGGGTTTCCAGAGTTGAAGGAGATGAGGCTAAAGCATGAAGTAGTTACCAAATGGTAAAACATAAAAATAATGACTAGAGGTGTAACAACTATTGTAAAATATTGACTGTGTTGGGAGGCTCTGACTTCATCTGTTGAAATAAGCTTTTATTAAGAACCCCACATATGAATAACCCCTTTTATGTATGATTGGTACTTTTATTTTGAGGTATTAATACAAGCGATTCTTGAGTTGCCCCGTTATATTGATGAACTAGACTGATGAATATCGATCTCACGATCTGGCTGACAACGCTCAGTCAGCATTAAAGATGTTTTAATTATTTTTGTGGCAGTAAAAAAAAATAACAGTCAGACATGATTTAAGCAATTGTAAACAACTGTAAATATACACTGTAGCTGAAGTTGCTACTTTTACTACTGGAACTGATTAAAACTGAACTGGGTGAAACATCGCCAAACAGAGTCTCTAAAACACAGTTTGAGTTTTACTAAGCCTTCAATTTGTGAACTTTTTTTTTATATATTAAGTATGAAAACCACAATATAGAGATTAGCATCTTGAATGTTATTCTAACTTAAACACAAAGTAACTTTTCAACAAGCTCTAGGTACCTATTGAGTAAAATATACAACCGCTATTCCAAACTGACTGAATAGAAAATGCTTTGTCAGTTCTTACATAGAGATTTCTAGGTTGGAAGCAGCTGACCTACCGTCCATGTGATGGTCAACTCTCTGCTGGCCCCGCCGCCCCCGCCGACATCTGAGGGCGCCACCACAGGAACTACAATAAGACAGCAGTGGCAAAACTTTGAGCCCACATACTATGAATCCACAAAAAACAAAGCCAAACCCACACAGCCTGCAACCTAACTCTGGATTTACGAATGAGACACATTTCCTCGACAAACACAGTATCAATATCTGCTACTGCGTCAAACACAATCCTTAATCTACTCAAAGGAAGCCTGCCAGCCGTAGCTCACCTTCATTTAGAGATTTGTTTTTTTAAAGAGGTCATAGCAGGTCTGAATTCCAGTGTCAAGTTTCACTAAAGTGCTTATTTGTAAAGACTCGTGTGGTGAGTCTGGCACAATGTGTTTTTGGAAGCTGAGCCTGATGTCAATACTGCTGATTCACTTCTGCAGGGATACTTAATATATTCAAGCAGGGAACAATAGAAAGACAAGGTATAACTAATAAATGGAAAGCTGGATTGTAGTAACTCAATTTTCTTCCTTCTTTTACATCACTGTAAACAGTTTGCTTTTCAGTTGTGTAAACGATAGTAAACAGATCTAAAAACCTGAACGTGGTCCTACCTGATGCCAGGGTTTTCTCTTTGCTTGATGGCCTGCTTGGCTCTCCTGTCCCCAGAGTGTTGGTGGCCGTGACCCTGAACTCATATTCTGTCCAAGGGAACAAATCCACCACTTTGGCTGATTCTGCATTCCCCTCAACATCAGCAGGAGCTACAAAAAAAAATAAAAAATTCACAACTTGGGTCTGATCAAATTGATTGTAAAAGTATCTTTTAAAAGGTTTTACATTATGTTTGTCATGTTGTAAACAAAAGCTCTGAACTTACTGGACTTCTATGAGAGAACAAGATAAAGTATTGATAGTTGTGAACTTAATAGTAAAACAGATCAGAGGTAACTCTGAAGGAGCTGCAGCTACCCACAGCTCAGGTGGGTGAATCTTTTTGACAGCTTCGTTATTAGTGATACACACAACACAAGTTTTAATAGTAGAGTGTCAAGACGAAAGTTGTTGTCAAAATAAAAGCCATGAATCCTACATTATCATTACCACACATAATTCTGTAGTGATATCTCTTACTCACATGTTGTGGCATTCTTCCAGACGTCTTTCGAGAACTCATCTCTGTATTGGATGGTGTATTTGGAGATGGGGCTGTGGTTGTCTGCTCCACGGCTCCACTGCAGCATGACGCTCTTGTCCGATCTGTCAACTATTCGCACCCCACCTGGGGCACCGGGGGGTCCTGGGGCAAATATATCAGAGGAGATTAACAGATAGGTCTTAAAAGTTAAAGTCACAGGTGAAAATGCAGATGTGGCAGAAAAGCCCAGCGAAGGTGAATCACACGGCTGTGAATAAACTGTAGACAGGAAGAGTGATGTTTCTGGGAGAGCTTCAGTCTCTTCGGGAAATTCCTGGCATTCACTCTGATCTATTTAACATGCATAAAAAAAAAAAAAACATAAATAACAAAACTTCCACAAAACACAGCATATCACAGCCTTTCACATTTTCAAGCTTTTTCATTTGAACGACCGAGACAAACTTTGACTTTAAGGCATTCAGTTTTTATAGTGCAGTGGAATATGTTAACTCAAACTTAGTCAAAGGCTTTTTAATCCAATGTTTCTCTTGGTCGAGATGCAACTCTTAATTCTTCCACTGGAAGCGAAAAAAAATGTCTGGGTTGCAAATCCCAACCCACAGCCCGAGAAAGCCAAAATTCCCTATTAGAAAAAAAAAAATTATCTAAGCTGAGAAAAGCAAAGACAATATATTCACTGTTTAACTGCCCCAATAGAGCCATGAAAAAAGGAAAGGCATTTACATTCTGAACATGTACAAGAAAATAACTTGGTTTTGGATAATAAGCATTAAGCAATAAAAATAGTTAACATAAAATAAGCAGTTACATAAACATGGGCTCCCTTTAAAGTGAGTGACCTAATTCAACAGAGGCCCAATCAAATGGTGCCAGTTGTCTCAAAATGAATGGAATGGATCACCTGAGTGCAATGACTGGGTCTCAAGTGATTGTTAATAAGTATTCATGGCTACCAATACAGCAGGAAGACAAAAGAACACTCCAAACAAATCGGAATAAAAGTTGTTAAAAAGTACAAGTCAGGGGATGGATACAAAAAACTCTCCAAGGTATTAAATATCCACTGTACAGTTAAATCCATCATCATGGCATTTAAGGAATATGACCCATGTGTAAATTTGCCTGGATGAGTGGCAGTACAAGAAGACTATAGTGAGAGAGGACACCAGGTCACCATGACTACGCTAAAGGAGTTACAAACTTCAGCACGAGAGATGGGAGAGACATATTTAGTTTTAGACATATTATAACATATTTAGTTGAACATAATCGATTTGCAAAAGCAATGGAAACAGTTAAACATCCAAGGAGGCGAGTGCATTTGTAGGCTCTGCATTTCCTCATCTGCCTTGACGAATCTGCTGCCAGCTTGCTCTCCATTAGGAGCAACCCAGGATGTCTGCTTTGGTTACAGTTTGGGGAACCGTCACGCTCAGACGCTGCGCGTTCACCAGGCCGTCTGTCAGCGCTCGCTGTGAAAACCACAGCAGCCCAGCCAGGACACTGCAGGGATCAATGCCACTCTGGGTCACTGTTAGAATTCCTGAGTGGAAATCTACAGAAAGCCTTTGTCCTGTAAGACCGAGCTTGTTTCATGACCAGAGAAGAGGAGCTGTAAGGCAGGCTCCCAGTTGTTGAGTGGAGGGTGGGGGGGGGGGAGAGAAAAAGCAGAACTTGGTGAATCATCCAGAAGCTGAAAAAGGAGAGATAAAGCACTGAAAGTTGCCCGTGTTTACTTTGTGTGTACTCTTATGAAGTGATAAAAATCAGCAGCTGTCTGTCAAAATAAAGTGAAGAAAGACAGAACTCCGTGAGTCATTATGTCCTCATCACATCACATCACACTTGATTCATTCATAAAGAGGCCGGATGGGAGCCGACACTTTTCAAAACATGTTTTACAGTCACAGAAGCATTTCGTGTCCCATTCAGTTTATTCAGCTACTGTGACTCTGCAACCGTAGCAACTGACTTATCACAGTCCCTAACAATCAAAGAAAATACATTTCCCATGCTCTTTTCCTAGGTCAGGTCAGGTTCTTGTTACAAACAGGTCTACTGTGGTTCCAGTAGGAATATTCAGAAAATAAAACTTTGCTCCCAACGTTTGTTTGATCGCATGTTATCTCAGAGATGACCAGATTAGTTGGCGAACAAAATTTGTGATTCACCGTATTTTCCGGGCTATAGAGCGCACCGTACTATAAGCCGCAGCTACAATTAAAAAAAACAACAAAAAAACAAACTGGAAACGTACATAAGCCGCATCGGGCTATAAGCCACTGGCATCTCGCCGCCGCTCTCGGTTTTCCATAATAAATCTGCTGGATTTACTAAGGACGCAGCCCTCGTCTCCAATGCCGAACCATGGTTTCGTTCACGCCGAGTTTACGTACAGCGGCTCTATTACTCTGCACTGCCAGATCGGCAGCCTTCAACTTAAAAGCTGCATCATTTGAGTTTGAAGAAATTTCTCCGTCCTGCCTGCTGCTAGCATACTTGTTCTAAATGAAAATCAGCACTTTCTTCTTTGATTTCCAATTTTGACTTCCAATGATTCACTTCCTGCTAAAGAGCCCCCTGGTGGTTGAAGAAAAGTCCACAGAAAAGCCGCACCGAACTATAAGCCGCATGGTTCAAAGCGTGGGGAAAAAGTAGCGGCTAATGGTCCGAAAAATGCGGTAATTGTTTCTAGAAAGCGTTTCTCACATTGTTTTTGTAATGTCAGCGTGTCTGATTTTTGTTGTTTTCCTTCTTCAACATACACATATACTCGATTCCTTCCTGGTAATTAACATCCTGAATTGCTTTAATGAGAACTGTACAAGCATGTGGCTGATGAGCCGTAGAACAGTTTTGTCTTCCCAGTTGCTTAACAAGCTCTCTAGCTATAAACTGTCTGATATATTAACTTTTTAGTTCATCTCTAAAATAAAGTTCACACTTAAGCCTTTATATTTAAAACAATAGCTGTATTTCATTATAAGTTTAAAATTCAAACTCTAACCCTTGCATAGTTTGGAGAAATCTTCTGAATTTTTACATTTTTAAAACTATATTGCACTTGGTTCTGTTAATGTCTTATGTGCAGTAGATAATTTTGTAGTTTTTTTTTTTCTTTAACCATAGATCCAGAGTAGTTGAAGGCACAGGCTGAAGCTAATGGCCAACCTATTGGGGACCAAGACCAAAGTGGATTAATATTTTTTAACAGCTCCAGTCTCAAAAATGTTGAGGTTGATTATCCAAACACTATCTTATGATTTAAAGTAAGAAAGCTTATTAATCCATGGATTAATCCATCAAATGGTTCATTAAAGTAAAACTGCTGACGGAAAAATCTGCAACAAAACAACTCAAATGAAAATAATTTACAGGCGTAAACAAACTCTGCAGAACATAAAAGTTCACCAAAGCGTCAGCTTAGGTTTAAACCTAAAAATGCAGAAAAATTCTGATTGTTCATTAAAATCCAATGACTCAAAAAGAAAACCTGTGCAAACTAAAACTACTAAATCAAAAGTATTAAGGATGAAGCTGTTTTCAGGGCTTTTAAATTAAATTCTACCAATGGCTCACAACTCACCCCTTACAACCAGGTGGGCTGAAGCGGAGGTGTTGTCCACATGGGTTTTTGCAGTGCAGGTGTAGCGTCCAGCATGTTTCAGTTGAGCATTTTTGATGAGCAGTTTAGCATTTGAACTTCCATTCTGCATCAGACACAAGGAAAACAATTCATTACTTTGAGAAATTTACCTAAGGGGGGAAAAGTGACAGATGCACTTTGCTTTTCAGCCCAAAAATCTAAAGAGATTTACACCAAACTTCACCTTTTTTTCCTTCGTTACATTATTAGGTCAACACTCGACCTAAATAAAAGCAAAATCATCTCACAGAACCGAACCATTGCACTAAAGACTGAAATTCGCTTTGCTAGCAACACAAACAGAAGTGAAACAGAACTCCCCTTTTAAAAAGGGAAAATTCCTGCTCACAAAAATAGGAGATCATCATTCACAGTCGTAATCTGGTGGTTGCTGAGCGAGTGGAGAAACAAACGAGAAACCACCAGTTTATGGTAAGAAATGCACTTAGAGAGAGAGGAGGTTATGTCCACATGATAGGACATAATGGCAGTTATAATTACAACCGGGAGATGACTCAATGCTCTTTTCAAGAAAATATGGGGGATTAATTTTGGAGCCATAAAGTCCACTTAAAATAGACTGTACTTTTCCATTTCAGATATTCCAGTGAAAACAACGCTAGCATCAGACTGTTAAGCATGATTCTTAACCTGAATGAACCGACATTCAGTTCTAATAAGAGTTCTAATAAGAGACAAACAAAATGATTGTGGCGAGGACTCACCAGGGTGCTTTCATAATGTGTGTTATCTTTGTCTAAATCAATTTCTTGTCCATTCAGGGACCAGACAAAGGTGATGTCCACCATTGGGTCATACGAGGCTGCACACTCCATCCAGGTGTTGTCTCCAATGTGAACATCAGCGTTCGAGGGGGCCAGTGTGATCTTTGTGGACTCTTGAGAAATAAAAGAAAAAGAAAAATCAATGACAAGAATAAGCAAGAATCAAATCTCAACGCTGAAACAGTTTTGTTAGCCTGAACTGTTAGGAGTCGGCGATATATCAATTTTATCCACGAATCAAATTTTCTGTTAGATCTGTTGTTTTGTTTAACCAATGTGTAGTGATGTCAGACTACACAGGACCAATCATCTTGTTTTTCAAGCATATTTTATAGCTTGTGTTTAGTTGAACTTTGAATCCAGGTCAACTCTGAGTAGAGAAGATCGAAATAAAAGCAAGTTTTAAAATAAGAATATTTCTGTCATTTGTAATTTATCTTGAAAAAAAGAAAACAATATTAAAAATCTATGAAAAATCGAAAATTGAATTTGGTATGAAAAAATCCTGGGCTCAATAAAAGATGCTGAGCCTTGCAGATCTGCTGTCTGTACTCCCATTGAACAATGATAAATCTTAAGAAAAAGGAGTTATCTGATTTTCTCAACACTTTCCTTGTTATATTAAAAATGACAATTCTCTAAAACTTCACAAGCAAAATCTAATGCAGGTAAGAAGTTTACTGCTTCTAACCACTTAAAAAAAAATCTGATCAATTTAATGCTTTGCATTTTGATGCAATACTGTTCCTCTTCATATATTTTGATTAATTTTATTTCTGGTGACTGTCCACCTAAATATTACAGAATGGGAATCCGTATCAACTAAACCCCATAAACACACATGTGGTACTGTGCTTATCTGATAGCCGTTTCCATTCGTAACTATAAAAATTTATATTACACGTCTCAGTATTTTTCCCCCAACCACACAGATCTATCAAACAGATGTTGTGTAATAAAACATTTTACAAAATATATTAGCTAGATTTCTGACAATTTTAGTAGCAACACAAGCTACAAATGAGTACTTGTGGAACAAGGCATCAAAGACGGCAAAATTAACTACAATTAATGAATAATATTAATTATTTGCATGATAAAATCTTTGCAGAACAAACACAAAAAACAAGTAATTTACATGGATGAACTTTATGTTTTTTGAAGGAACAAAAAGTGCAATAAACACAAATGTCCAAAAGAGGGCAGAAAAGAGCTTTGGATGCAGGAACACTGAATCTCAACTGTGAACAAAGTAGATGCTTGACAGCTCAAATTATGTAAACGACAGGCAAAATAACTACAATCTTTCATTTTCACGTATTACTTGGCTGATCTTGAACCAAGAACTCGTGTTTTTCTCTCAAAGAACTGCAAGGCCTAATCCCCTGTCTCTGCACAATGGATCCGAAGCAACTCCCTCATGAATCTGGCCTTGGGGGAATGAGTGAATATCCAGCAGAAGCCTGTATCCTGTCACTTTACTCTGTCGGCCGTTATTTAACATCAGTTGACATTTGGAGGTCGGCCCTCTTTGGTAGAACTGAGAAAGACGAGATTGATTGCCAGCTAACATTGGGATCCGTCAAAGCAAACTCCACCGTCCAAGAAGCATCAAAGGTAACCGAGGGCTGTTTGTTTTAAACTTTATTTGAGATTGGCTGCAACTTGCCTGTGACCACCAGAGGGCGTGTGCTGTTGGCCTTTCCCCAGTCGTTCTCAGCAAAACAGGTGTACCTTCCCTCATCTTGGGGCGTCACGTTAAGGATCTCCAGGCTGCCATCCTCCCAAATGAACATCCTGAGGAGGGAGCAGGCCAAATACTCACACACTGAAGACTCCAGAGATTTTAAAAGGTCGAAAGTGCACCGTTTGGTGTCCCACGGACTAAGGGCTGATGAAAAATAGTGAAAATATTCAATATTTTCATGAGAAAAACAACAATGTGCACAACTCAGCAAGAAGCCGCCTCACTTTCCTTCAAAAGTAATATACGGATTCATTTTTTCTGCGCTCATATTCATGCATGATGGAAGGCATGCCAGAAGCCCCCTCCTCTCCCTATTACCCTTACATACCCTCTCCTGCTCAGACAGAAGCCATAGAGAGAATTAGATGCATATGCTGCATAGTAAGTGACTTGCTGCTCCTCCTCACAATATGTGAATGTCAGCCCACCCCGTAACTCGGGGGTGGGCGAGTTAGGGAGTAGCATCAGAGATCGGAATTGGGGGTCGTGTGGGGGTCGTCCCACTGCACTCAGATTACGCTTGTTTGCCAAGTGAAGAGCATGAGATGGGGCTTTACTATACCCAAACGGTGCTGCATTACCAGCTTAACGTCAGCCAATGACAGACAGAACAGCTCGGCTCAGCAATCAAAAACATTTAAGACTTTTCCTTCGATTTTTGTGGGTCTCATGAATCTGGAGCTTATTTAGATCAACATTTTGTAATGCGTTTCTCTGGGAACTTTAGCTTGCCTTCAAAGCAGAATGACAGATTGTGGTCCTCACAGCCCAGATGTGTCTAAGTGAGAGATGACGGTACGCAGCTGATGAATATTGGCATTAGAAACAACAAAGGACAACTCAACCTTTACAAACCAAATTGAATAATATGAATAGAAATAACTGAATATGAATATTTATTTATTCATATTCATTTGATTGTTATTCAAATTTATTTTTAGTGAAAAAAAATACATCAAATGTTCACTCATTTGAATGGGAACAAAACGAGTGTTTCAGTCTTACTAAGGGACGACTGACCTGGAGGAGTTGGAGAGCAGCTCCGTGTCTTTGCTCCAGGTTATGGTCGGCTTTGGGGCGGCTTTGGCTTTGCATTCAATAACCACCCGGCCATTTTTAGGTGCCAGCACTCTTCTTACATGGCTATGTGGAAACTTTGGAGCTCCAACTGTTGATGACAGAATTTTTTATTCTTCCCAAACTAGCCATATATACACTACTCCAAGAGTCAATATGTCCTACTAAGCACAACTGCCACACAAAAAAACTGCTGAGTTCTTATTTTAACCCAAAAGCTGGAGTTATGATTGGTAGACGAATGTCTGGTGATTCTAATCAACCATTGGGTCAAAAAATGTGTCCCAGTTTTTTGTTTTATTTTATACTTCTTGGGAATCCCAGAGAAGTGACTATAAAGGAAAGTCATCCTTCTTGACAACAGGGCTTGCCCCTTATTTACAGCTTCCACATAAGACATTTTGGAAATTTTCATCCTCCCAACTTTGTGAGAACAGTTTTGAAAATACCACCTTCCTGTTCCAACATGATTAGGCATCTGAGCACAAAACAAAGTCTATAAAGACATGGATATACCAGTTTGGCATAGAAAAATTTGGTCTTCACAAAGCTTCAACCTCTTGTACCTCTTGTCCAACATCAATGTCTGACCTCAAAAATGAACTTCTGAAAGAAAGAATGGTCCAAATTTACCATTAACACACTTCTAATACAAAACCATATTAAATCCTATGAAGTAGGAATATTGTGTCATTCAAGTCCATATCCTCTATGTTTAGCATTTATGTTTTGACCACATAAATAGTCATAATGTCAATATGCTAGAGAGGTAATATTTTAAACAGCATAAAACATTAGGTATGAATTTTGTTCTCCCAATTCACTTGCTTGTGAGGTAAATTCTTCTGTGACATTATGAGCTTTTTATGCATTTCTAATAATTAGATAATTGTTAATGCAAAACAAAAGTTAAAAATAAAACTCATCCAGGAGTCCATTGTTCCCACAAGGAGGTTCAGGCTAAAATACCAACCATTGCCTTGCTGGATCAGGTTTGTATTTTGTTTCTTGTAGATCTAACCCAGTAGAACTGATCATACCTATAACCCATATTGTTGTGGTAGATCAGGAAGGGGTTAGCAAAAAAAAAACAAAAAAAAAAACACCGTCTTTAGCTCAGCAGATTTTAGAATGTAGTCCTCTACATTTTAGCACAGCAGTTTTTGTAGCAACTACTTGAGCCAGGGTTTGACTCACAAAACACTCTTAGCTCTGCGTTGGCATAAATGACTCCGTGGCGATTCTCTGCTATGCACTGGTACATTCCCGCATTGTCTGATGTCAGCCTGCTGAATCTCAACTCGGTCCCATCAAGCTGTAGGAAAGAATAGAGATGTTAGACTATTTTCATCCATTTTAAGCAGTAGAAATGACATCTAGAACACCTTGATGAAAAAGTAAATGCTCCACACTTACATGCTTTCTCTACACAGCATTTTACATTATTTATTTTGATACAGCACATCTTAATATTTCTTTGCACATTTTCTGTCACTAGCAGCTGTTCCCATGGGGGATCTCAGGCTGACGACAGCCGTTTCTGGGGAAGCGTTGCACAACAGCTGATTAACAACAAGTACTTTCCCCTGTCATGATGCACACACACACACACACACTTTCTCTCGCTGCTGAACTACATTAAGAACACATGACCGAAGCGCACACAACTAGAGGAACTACACAGGGGATGCTTACTATACTGCAAACTGAACAACAAAGATTTATTTCCATGCCAGAATTTTACCGGTTCTCCATTTTTCAGCCAGCGGATTTGAGGTTTCGGAACACCTTTGGCAATGCAAGACATGGTGTATTCGCTGTACAGGTCTTTCTCTGTGTTGACAATGTGCTCCACCCACTCTGGATGTGCTGAAATGAGAGGAGATGAGAGTTAAAGAAGTCTATAGACAATTAACTCACAGGATGGGGACTTTTCAATTTATCGAAAGTGTGTTTTAGCTTTCACATGCTGAGGGCTGACATGTCATTCAACATTTCTCTTACCCTCCACAGATACGTTAGCATGGTGAGAGTCCTTTCCCTTGTGGTTAGCTGCTTCACAAATATAGATGCCGCTGTCATTGAATTGGACGTTTGGGATGAACAGCTGAGCACCTGCCATCCGCACCTCATGATTATGTGGTAAAATTTTGCCCTTCCTCCTCCAGTGAATCTCAGGTACGGGGCTGGGACGCACAGGGCGATGAAGCAAAGTCACACACCAGACAGGATTCAGCGTGTAACACATGCACTGCTTGCAAAATGTAAAACATTTGCCACATGTATACACATTAGAATCTTATATGTCAGTATTAGAGAGTAACTGTTAGGTGGAGGTAAAATGATAAATTGTTTTTTGTGTGCAAAAATCTAAAGAGCGGCACACATTGATTTCATCTGGGCTCCTACAAAAGTTTGTTTTAAAACTCAGACTATATCAACGTATCTGTATTGGTGTTTTTATTCTAGAAATAAGAGTACAATTATTTAGCTTTAAAATCTCCATATTTCACGAGTCATACACCTAGCTCCCCCATATTCAAAACTTTGGTTTGGTTCCATTTATTTCTACACGTCTTTTGTACAACTACAGACTGAACTTGGACTCACTTTAGTTTGCAAAATACCTTAAAGCCAGGTAGACTGAATAGGGACCATCTATGAACATCAGTTTTTAAGACTTACTGCATATTCCTAGCTCTAACACATCAACATCCCATTCGTTTGTTGTTGTAGATGGTGACCCTTTGCGCCAGCCTTAACCCACCAACAGGTCTACGTTTGATTTGTATTTAGCTCATTCAATTCATCCACTCCTCGACTCAGCCCAGCTTTTCAGTCAATGCAGAAGAAAATATTCCCCATGCCATTTTCACACCGTATGATTCCTTCAAACGTGCGCTGCAGGAGTCATTAACTCGACTTCAAGAAAAGATGAACCAATAACTGGTTGCATTTTGCTATAAGCCTTACCATAAGCCTTACGTCATGCACTCAAGCAAACGGGAAATGTCAAACCTTTCTCACTTACTTCCCCAATGCAAAGCATTCCAAGATGATGTCCTGTCCCACCAAAGCAGTGGTGTGTGGGAACTTCACACTGAGGTCAGCAGGATATTTTCTGATGGAACCTAAATCGAAGAGCAACAGGTACAAACACATACCACAAAAATTTACTATACTTAAATGAAAGGTATGGAAGATGTATAATGTTATTTTTTACACCTTTAGTTTATCTAAGCTAAATATTCTCTGTATTCAAACCACTCTTTTTTTTTTTTTTTTTTTTTTTGAAAATGCACTTCTGTGATTAAACATGGAGCTTCCTGAGGATTTTAGAGCACCCTTGAAGAATATCTGAATAAAATAACTGTGGTGCTGCTGTGTGCTCATTTCAGTGCTTCGACATGTCAAATAAAACTGTAAGATGTACTGGATTCTATTAAAGAAAAAGTATTAATAAGTTGCTCCTTTTGTCCCCCCAAACTGACAATGTTCTTACATTGATACTGTCCTACAGTGTAAATAATAATAAAGTCAACACAATAATTAATTAAGACAAAAATAAAAGTACTGACGTTCAGCAAGAGGCTTTAGAGGAATAAATTTGGAAAACACGCTCTTGGAGATGGCTGGGCTGGACGTGAAGCAGGAATAGTTGCCCCTGTCTGACGATTCCACCTTGGAAATGTAAAGGTTGCCAGTTATCTGGGAGACAAAGCGCCGCTTGTCCAGTGGGATGAAAGTAGGGAATTCATTGAGGATCCATCGAAACGACAGCTCGCCTACACAGCGAGAGAGAGAGACACACGTTGAAATGCTGCCTGTCAATCAACAGTTCAGTCACAAGGCAACGTCTATGGAAACAGACGAGGAATCTGGATATGAGTATGAGCTCAAATATATGAAATGTATGAATAGTCATGAACAGCTATGCTGTGCCGAGAGTAATTACAATTCACGCATGTTCTGACCTTGCAGATGGATTTGCAGGCTTCTTTCGGCTGAAAAGCTTAACGGAGTGTGCTGTGGGGAAGTCCTGCTTGTTGTAATTATGATGCTGTTGGAGTTGGTAATTCCATAATAAATGGATGGCTGTAGATTAGCATTCAGTATGAATAACGTAAATGTCAGTGCTGTTTTATTTAGTGGATGTTTAAGGCTACATTAGCATTGCTAATGGACGAGGGAAACAGTTTGGTCAGCCACATTAAGAGACTGGAAACAACAACTAAAGCTGAGGATGCACTGGAAAGATTTTTTTGGCCAGATTTTACTCACAGTTTCCAGTAGGGCAAAGTCTCTACTAGTTGAGGACAATCTGCATGGCTAGATGCCATAAAAAAACTGTTTGCATAAATGGTAAGACCAAAAATGATTACCCATCCAACAGAAAATGTGTTGGCAACAGTCACTGAAAAAGAAATGGTTGGACAACACTGGAGACTTTTATTTTACCCAGACTACAGGTATGACGTTTCATTGTTGATGTCTCAAACCAGATCCTTTACCTAAATTACATCCGACTGGCAAAGTATTCATGTTTCTGGGGATGCAAATTTCCTCCCAGGCAGAGTCCAGAAAGCAATTTACAAAGAAATCAGTGCAATTCAGTATTAATCTCATAGTGATTATGGTTTAAAGCAGCGGTGCCCAAAGTCGGTCCTCAAGGGCCTGTATGTTTTAGTTCTCTCCCTGGTTTAACACACCTGGATCCAATGATGGCTCATTAGAAGGGCTAAGAAGAATATTGACATGCTGCAAAGGTTGTTATTACCATCAGGGAGAGAACTAAAACATGCAGGATGCCGACCCTCGAGGACCGACTTTGTGCACCCCTGGTTTAAAGCATAAAGTCAGATTAAACTTTGTGGAAATGTGTAACTAAACTGTGTTTTAAATGAATGGGAATGATTCTGACTCCAGGGTGTAATAAAAGAAGTCCAGCCACAAATAAAAACAACTAATACAGGCTATAGCTGAATTAGCAATATGTCTATAACCTGTTCTGTCGCAGTGATCAGTATTTATTCACCTTTGTAGAGAGAAAAGGAGAGCAGAGATCCAGTGGGGTTTGCAACATCAGGGATCTTCATTCAAACCTTGTTTTGTTTCACAACTGTCACATTCAGAAACTGAGAGAGTACCTGGCTGTTTTACTTTAAAATTCAGAAACAAAAGGCTAAAAAATATTCTAATCTTACTGGCTAAAATCCCCCACACAAGTATGGCTTCTTTTAATGTTTTTAATTATGATTTCTTATACACAGTAAAAAAAAAAAAAAAAAAAAAAAAACATCTCTAATTCACCTAGCTAACCTATTCATTTCATTATCTAAAAATAAAAGTAAAATAACATTTTACCGTATAAATATGGTAAAGTTGAAAATACAAATGTGTTTGTAAACAAAAATATGCATCTTTATTTAGTGGAGTTCAAACATCCTATTAATATTTAACCAAGAATAAATGTCCCCTGTCCCCATTGGTCTGATTAGCTCCAGATTTTACCAAATTGGAAAATCCTTTCATCAGAGAAGTAGACTTTGGTATATCACGTGCTTGTTTACCTGGATAATGTGGAGGGGGGGCGCAGAGCAGAACGGCCCCCTGGCCCTCCTTAATGTGCACTGTCTGCCTCTCTTCTGGTGAAAAAAGATCGAGATCTGAGAAAGGCAGAGACAAAAACAAGGTCATCGTTTTACAGGTTGAATTGAAGACTCTCGCGTATCTAAATGTTATCATTACACACTAAACATAAGGTTTGTCTGAACATGAACTTCCTAATGAAATGTTGTTGCATATTTCATATGCATGTTATGCATGAATTAACAGCTCTGGGGAAGCTGTTCAACATCTGGATGGCACTGCACATTGCTGCCTACAGAAACTCCAATCCAAACAACTCACATCCGAACTGGACAGACGCCTCTTGGCTGACGACCGTGCCGTACATGTTGGTAGCCAAGCAGGAGTATTTCCCCACGTGTTCCGTTCTAACGGGGTTGCTGATAATCAGGTTGCCTCCCGATAAACTGTAGCTGCTGCCAGGTTTGCTCAGGTCAACATCCGTGTTGTTCAGCTTCCATCTGCATGGAAAGCAACCTGGATGAGTATACTTGTTCATCAGTGAGAATGCATTACTGCATCCTCACTTATTAAGATCCTGTTTATGTTTTTCAGTCTTTAACTACCTCTGCTAACTTTAACCAATTTTACTAATTCATATATCAAAATGTTCTGCTTCTTCCGCTATATTGTTTTCTAAATTTTACTGTTGCACGTTTTGAAATATTTGTGCTTTTGTGCAAATTTCAGCCCCATTGAAATACATTGAAATTCTACAAAATTCTGCCAAAATCTTCTGTTTTTTCACAGCTTGCTACTTCTGCCTACTTCAACATAGAAACTCCATTCAACTCTTAAACAAGTCACAAAACTGTAAACTATCTTCAAGTTTTACAGCTTTTGAATATCTTTTACGGTGTTTCCACGATTACAATTTAAGTTTTGTGTAGATTTTTGATCGTTTTCAGGTTTACAACGTGATCCTATGGTGGAATTCTCTAACTGTTGTCAGTTGTTAGAGTGTACACTATAGTAGCTGATGATTTTTGAACTTTTCATGCTTTTTGACAAACAAAATTATGCTGTTCATACATATTTTACTGTACAGACATAATTTATGCAACAAAACATAGCCAAGTATGTCTACTTTAAGGAACTATGACTATCATTGTGATTGGTCTTACGGTTTTCTGTCAAACTCTTCTGGAACACAGACATGCCACACATTCCTCTATTTCCTTCAATGTGTTTCTCTCTTGTGCTCTGTCTGCCACATCTTTTGCTATATTTAGCAAAAGTAAAATATTGCAAAACCTATATTTTGCAATATAACTTTTGCCGCATAGCAAAATTATAGCAAACTTGTTTGCTATATTTTGCAAAAATATATAGCATTTTACAACTTTTTGAAAAGTTGTAAAATGTGTTTTACAACTTTAAAACAACTTTTTTAAAGGTTTTTTTTTTTAAATAACTTTTTTAAAAAGTAAAAATTTGTTGACCACTTGTATCTCAATTTACTTGCTGGTAAAATTATAAGATGACTTTAAACATAAATCCTCATCATCTGGTATAGTAATAATTATTCAGAAAAAAAAGTACATCAGCCAACATTTTACAGACAGACCCTGAAACAACGGAGGTGAAATTTAAAGTGCATAGTAATGAGGTTGGGTTTATGGAAACATTATGTTACCTGTATGTGGCAGGTGGATTGGCTCTCGCCTGACAAGTCATGACAATTCTGGCTTCGGGCGCCTCCTCGGGATAGATAGTGTCCACCGGCTGCTCCTCAAACACCGGGCCAAAACCTGTGGCATCATCTGCTGAAAAGAAACAAGGCAGAGTAGGATGAAAAATGGTATGAGGTAGATTTGCAAGCTGGTAAGATCAGGAAGTTCAGTCACTAAGTTTGATAAGAAAAACAGAATTTTTTCCCAGCAACTAATAAATATGTTGGTATGAGAGCAGATATTTAAAAATGCCCACATCAAGCCCTTTTCTCACTGCATGTGTCATGTTTATCCGTGTGTTGGAGATGTGCAAGAGCCCACTTGATGAGAACGCCTTTTTTTATTTATTTTTTGTTCAATCTGGCTTTTGCAATAGCAACACACACATGCAATCACCCCCAATTACTCATTAAAGGAGACAGTCATCCCGAGCAGTGGCATGAATAAGACATAAACACAATACTGGGCCATGAATAGGCAATGAGGCAGAATGTTCCCAAACGCTGATTATTCTCAAAGATCAAGACTGTGTAGGTGGCTGAATGGATTGCAAATGGGATGCGTGTGTATGAAGGGGTGCACACATGGGTGTTATTCCCCTGTGTTTCTGTGTTCTAAGAATGCACAGCTGATACCTCAATGGGGGATATATGCTATTTCAGACAGTAATATGCTGCTCTGCTTTAGTTCATGGAACCAGGCCAATGCTAGGAATTGACTGACTACACCAATGTCCTGTAGCGCCTGGCTAATCCACTCCTACTGATTAATTTTATTACATAACAACCACAAACTTCAACGGATTTTACTAAGTTGGTGCATAATTGAATTAATATGATGCGAGTTCAACATTTTTACAGATTTAAATCTGAAAAGCATTGTTTTTATTTATATTCAATGCAGTACTTTGAACCACATCATTGGATCTTAAGCTTTTCACCTTTCTGGTGGGATTCTCTTGATCTGACTTATTCTGTTTGTTCTGAAACCTTCCCTCACAAATTTAGCGCAACCAATGTGCCGATATTGAGATTAAATAACACTCTGTTTACTTGTCAGAAGGGTTCTCAGAGCAACTGATAGGATTGGATTTTATCTAAGGTTATCAGAGTGTCATAGTAAAATAAACTATAACAAGAGCAGGGATTTAAAGACAAGTCATGGGAAGAATCATGCACATATTGCTGTAGTCCAACTTGTGTTGGCTCTTGACGTATATGTAGAATAATCTTTGAAACCGGCTGTTTAGGTGCACATCTACAATTTAAATAACTTTTTCTGTCTTGCATGTCAGGGGCTCAAGGTCTTGAAAATCTAATAAGCCTAAAAAGCACGAGGACACATTGACAGTCACATTAAGAAGTTTGTTACACTCTGAGCAGCCTAGCAGGCGGTCCACGTAAAGACATTGAAAGACGGGATCAACTTCCACTCAAACACTATGACAGCAAGCCGCATCAGAGAGCTTGACATTGATGGAAATCCCAAGGACTCAGAATTACTGCTGGCTGTGAGCGAAATTAAAAAATGCTAAAAATGGGCCGTTGAGCGGTTGATAAAATTAAAATTAGGTGAGAATCTGTGTTTGGGGAGCAAGGGAGTAGAAAGAAGTGCGAGCGAGGAAAAACTGAAAGCACTGAAGAGCAAAGAGACTACTGTGACCCTATTTTCTGTTGACTTAAGCTGAAACCACATAAAATGTGGAATAAATTCTTAACACATCTGTGCACATCTCTCCTTAGCGCTCACGTAGCTAACCTCACTTCATCTACTGCCTCTGACTCCCCAGAGGATCCACCACTCTGCATTTCTGAGGTCTGAGACCGGGGTCCAGATATTATCTTTACACCCGTCTTTCTCCAGAATATGTCTGGCCCCCGGCACTGCAAAACAGGACATTACCTGCCCGGATCACAACAAGAAAATTTACAAAAAATAGTGTCGGATCACTTTGCTGTTATCGTTGAAAGTTCTTTATCCGTTAACCCACTTGGACAAACAGCAACTATCAGAAATCGTTCTTTCAAAGAAAACGCAGCAGAAACACTTTATCAAATCTACTCTTCTTCCTCGCCCTTAAGCTGTAATGATGTAGATAAGTTGGTAGATGATTGTCAGTCTAAAGTTTCAGATATCATTGATTCCATTGCCCCCATTAAAGTGAAGGTTGTGTCTGATAGGAAGAAATCTCCATGAAGAAATGCACAAACAGTTCAATCTGCAAGACAACTCTGCCGTAGGGCTGAACGGAAATGGCGTAAAACTCAACTTCACGTTTATTATGAAATCTACAAAGAAAGACTATGTAATTATCACTCAACACTAAAACGTGCAAGGGAAGCTTTCTTTGCAGATGTCATAAACAAAAACATTAACAAACCTCGAGCTTTATTTGCAACAGTCGACAGGCTCACAAACCCTCCTATCACTTTACCACCTGAATTTCAATCTAATGCCTGCAACAGGTTTTCAAGCTTCTTTTCAGAGAAAATTTTAAAAAATCAGAGGATTAATCTGCACATCCACTCTAAAGCCACTATGAATGCTGCACCTAACAAAACAAATACAGGAAAAATGACCCAATTTCAACTACTTAATTATAAAACCCTAGAAGAAATTATAAGTCAATTAAGCTCCAGTTCCTGCTGTCTGGATGTCCTACCCACACATTTCTTTAAGAAAGTCCTGCCTGTCATTGCTAATGATCTGATCCA
>CAEGAE010071074.1:0-65781 GCA_903067095.1 Girardinus metallicus | reverse complement strand
GTCAGAGCTCAATGTATAGTTTACGTTGGATTTTATTTTATGCGCTGCATAGATTTTATTGTGCGCTGAGAATGTGCGAGCAGTGCGCGATTGCGCAAGCACGCAGCTTAGGGGGAACATTGGCCTAACCCTAATGGTCGCTAGGCAGTAGACGAGGTACACTGGGGGCAGTTTGCCTCGGTCTGTCACAGGGCAGAGCTAAAACACAACATTTCCCCCTCAAAAAAACTGACATGATGATCTGAGCGACTCGCTGTAATTGACAAAATCTGATTTTTAGCAGAAAATACTGAAGGTTAAGCTCAACTTCACTTGCATTATGCAGCAGGACAATGATCCAAAGCACACCATTAAGTCCAGAGAGGAATGCCTCAAAGCACACAAAATGAAAGTTTTGGAGCGACGTAGTCAAAATCCGTATTTAAATCCATTTTAGACATGGTTGTGTGACCTTAAACAGGATGCTCATGCTCAAAAACCCTCTTGTCTTAATGAGGTTGAATTAAGCAATTGCTATTTTTGTGACATTTTATTCTAACTTGACTATAAGCAATAATTTAGTCATGGCTTGAGAAAGAATAATAAACAGAAAATATTGATTATCCAGATTATTTCCTGGTAAATTTGAACTTTATGATACCAACCCTGTATGTTTACACAGTTAACACCATAATCTGATAAGAGGTCACATCCGACGCATAATAAACACGAGCGTTGATGGAATCTGGGTGTTTACAGCCTCAACATTACCTGGATGACATTCTTTTGTGTTATGCATTGTGGAAAGACTTCCTGGGTTATATCAGTGTGATTCTGGCACATGAAGGGTTCAACCTGGAAGAGGGCAGCCAAGTGTCTTTTAGCAGTTTTATGATACTGTACAAAGGATCATCCAGGATAATGAGACTGCCAGAATCTTTTGCTTTGTGTGACGACTTCCAGAATGGATTGTGATAGTGATACAGTGGCGATACAGCATTCCTCTGCACACAAAGCATAGAAGCCTGCGTTATCCACATAGTTGATTCTTTACAGCCCCTGGTAGGTCACAAATCATGACAAGGACGGATAGGCATTACATGCCTGAACTACATCCTGCATCAGCTTGAAGGTTTATCTTCTGTTTACAGTCTCTGGGATAGTATTTTAATAGATTTGGGAAAAGCTTTGCATGCCAATAAGAACCTGACCTCACTACACTCGGCTGGCTCTCCATCCCAGGATCTGAGTATTGGTCCCAGTATGTCAACCCAATGTCCTGCTCATTCTGGGGGGGATCTTAAGAAATTTCTAGACCATAAGAGGCATGCACTTCTTAGAGAGTTCTGGATCTTTCTCTGGGTTTCCCCTCAGTGAAACTACCTGGAAAACTATAGTGTGGTATTAGTGCCAAAGTTAAGATGACTGAAAATAACCTCTGTACACGAACACATGCTAATGCATCTAATGCATGCCACTTAAAGGTGCTGTATGTTAACCATTTTTCTGGATAAAATAGTCTTTTAAAAAATGTGCGATTTCCAAGTGACCAGACAAGAAATTGCTAACATCAACCTATCCAATGCTAACATCAACCTATCCAATGCCAGCCTATCCAGTATTACCGCCACATCCAACACCACATTGTACTTGATGATGTAAGACTTGAATGCTGCCATGAAACCCCATTCCACAATGGTCTCTAAGCACTGCTCTTGAGCCAAGCTGAAGGCCCCATGAAACTTTAGTCCTGTAGCTTTGAGTCTTCAGAAAGTTGCTGACCTCCACACACTTTATGCTCCAGTCTCATGAACAAGGTGGTTTTGGATTATCCTGAGACGTACATTCTAGCTGTCGTGCAGCAGGGCCAGACATGGATTGTAACGAGGAACTCAAGCTGGAAGGCTGAAGCTTCTCAGACTGATCTGTGACTCAGTTGTCTCCTCTGTCTCTTTTTCCTCTGACTGATGCCACGATAACTGTCAGGATGAATTAGCCTTTTGCGTTTGCTCCACTCTCTGCCCTCGTCACTCAACCCATCTGCCCATCTCCCCCGTCACTACCAGCCCACTCCTCTCGCCTTTTCTAAAAACCAAGAATGCTTGAAAACTGCCTGGTGGAAAGATCACTCTACTTCCTACGTAGGTTTGCTGACATGGCTAAAAAGCGAGTCGCGAAAGGTAAGAAAGACAATGATAAAACATGAAACGTTTTGGAGGACGGGCCCTGAGGGTGAGATGAGTCAATCCGCCCTCTGAAACCCACTGGACTCCCTGGGGTCTTACACGTCCTATGGACAAACACACCATCCATTTAGCCTCTCCCACACACACAACGTCCTTGGCCTCTTGCTCCGCTCAACACTCTAGCGTTCATCCACGCATGGGTTCACACACTCTAACATACGAGAGCTGCACTCAACCTGCCAGCTGTACAAAGTGCTATTGTGGAGCTCGGCATGAGTCTTCACTCGCAGCATGACCAAATGTAACCTTTAGAAAACGGAGCATTACATCTTCCCAAGTCCCTTTGAATAGCAACAATGAGCCTCTCAGAATCTTGCAGTCTTTCTTTTCAGCCACGTTATTCCGCGAACATCATTCCACCGGTTTTGATCCTTGCGGGGAATTCTTGGCTCTATGTTATGTAACAGACAGACAGAGAGGGGGGAGGCAGGATCGTCCTCTGGTTTTTATGCGTGAATCTTCCAGAGGTAGTCATGTCCCGTCACATGCAGTGCTGCGTGTCCTCACCAGGACGCCTTTATGGTGCAGGAACGTCTGTCCTCAAGCTCGTTGGAGTCTCACACAGAGACACTGATGTATATGCTCTTTTTAGCCTGGATTCTCTCACTGAGGCGAGCTGGGCTCTGATCCACACATAATGTGACATTTTTGCCTCACTTTTCAGGTGAAAAACCTACTTATTACAGGAGGTGATAGAAAAAACAACAACAAAAGGCTGCAAAGTTGAATAAAGGTACAAACCCTAAAACCTGTACCCAACTTCAGCTACCTATCACTTTTACGTTCATACTGATGAACCTGAAACAAAGATTTTTCTGTCATGTACTTACTTGCCTCCTTTTGCTGACACTATGAGGTTACACATGATCAAAACAAGAAAGTATTTTTCAAAGTTATCAGCCAGCAGAAGGGAGAAGATTTAAGGAACTAATAGGACAGTAACGTTGTTACAAAAACTGGGCTTTTCTCAAAATTTGATCAAAAAGGCGAGAAAGAAACTGGTGAAGAGGCCTACAACAATACTAAATGTGAGGCAGGAATTGAAGCTGTGCTGTTTTTTGCCATATTTTCTAAAAGTCTGGACAAATGATTGAAATGCAGAAGTGTTTATTTCCAAAGAAGACGTCCCAGTCCTGGATAAAATCTCCCAAAAATCTTAAGAGGGAAAACTCTGATTTGATAGAACCACGCAGGAATTTTTTTGGGCCATAATTACAAATGAACCCTTTTATTTAGTCCAGTCAAAGGGCCCTTACACCAGAGTTTCAATCACCAAGCCCCATTCAAACACCAATTAGCATATCTTTGAACATTTTGGGATTTTGCACCTTCCTGAAAGACGCAGTTGCCATTCAATTGTCGTTTGAATTTTGAGTGAACTTTTAAAATGTTTGACAAAAAAAAAAACTATTAAACTTGTTTCCATCTCCTGGTTTGGATCAATTCAACCAGGCTATGCAAAGTTTAATTTTGCCAGATGTTGACTTTACGTATGCCTTTAATAAACAGAAAGTAGAGGGTGCAAACCAGCACGGACTGCCTGTCTCAGGAAAATGGAGGGAGGTTTCAGGAACCTTCTGGAACATTCAGAACTAAAATCATTATTTCGTTGGCTGACAAGGCGAGATGAAACGCCATAATGTTTTCATTTTTATCTCCGTGGTCAAGGATGTTTGATTTGCAACCAATGTGTGATTTGTTCCATTGCAGATTGAATTACATAACCTGCCTTCCTCCCTTATGTCTGGGCATTTAGATGCACACTTCCTGTGTACATTGTACTACACAATAGGCGTGTCAGCTTAAATCAGGTTTTAAAATAGTCACACAAGCGCTTCCCAGTCTGCAGCATTAATCTGGTGAATTAAACCTCTGATTTGTGTAAAACTCAAGTGGCCGTAGTGGGAGATGTCATGCTGATACAAGACTAAGCCTGTGGATTTTACACAATAAGCGGTAATTTGCAATTGCTCTGTTATTTGTTTACCTGCTTAGCCTCGGCGATGCATTACTGAACTGATTGGGCAACATTAGAGCAAAGCAGCTAATGAAGGAAACACTTAAGCTTTGGGTTTAAAGTGAGTGATTCTGATTGAAATTCTCTAATGTGCTGAAACCGGTGGTCGTTATGTTGTGAGTAGAAAATGTTGACGGTAGGAATTCATGATGGCATGTACTGAGATTTTGTTATTCTGAAGTAAAAAAAATGTTAAAGCTTTTTTATAAATCTACATAAAGGAGGAAACAGGAACTCAAAAACTACTGCATAAACAGAAAAATGCCTGAAGATTTTAACATAGACTACTACTATATGTTGAACAGGTCCAAGAGATACATTCCCATATCATGATGCCTGAACTACCATGCTTTTAGAGTAGGCTGGAGGTCGGAGTCATCTGACAAATTGTCTGTGGGTGTTTTATTTATTTGTTTTTTTTTCTTACAGTGGAATTTTACGTGAATTTATCAGAAACAACTCAGGTTCCCACAGATATTTTCTAATGTGTAGATCTTCTTTGATCAACCTGAAACTGAGCATCGGCAGATTATTTGTCATTTTGGATTGCTGAGGGCTGAACAGTGGCGCAGTTGGCAGCACTGTTGCCTTGCAGCAAGAAGGTCCTAGGTTCGATTCCCGATGGTCTCTCTGCATGGAGTTTGCATGTTCTCCCGGTTCTCTCCGTGTACTCCAGTTTCCTCCCACAGTCCAAAAACATGACTGTCAGGTCAATTGGTCTCTCTAGATTCTCCCTAGGTGTGAGTGTGTGTGTGTGTGTGCATGGTTGTTTGTCCTGTCTGTCTCTGTGTTGTCCTGTGACAGGGTGACCCCGCCTCTCGCCCGTAATGTTAGGCACCTGCACCTGTCCCGACCTCACTAGGGACAAGGGTGTTAGTAGGTGGATGGATGGATGGATGGATGGATGGATCGCTTGAAGATTCAAATGGCATTTTTATGATTTCTTCCCAGTCTGTCTGGTTTTGGTTTCCGCTTTAAAGAGACATTATCATGTAAAATCGACTTTTTTGAGCTTTACATCATGTTATAATGTTATCCCTCCATCAACAACATACCTGGAGTGTTGCCTTGATTCCTTTATGCATGTTTGAGAAATTATTTAATGTCCCGTAGCGACCGTTCAGCTGTGCAAGATGGGTGAGTCTAGCACCGCCTTTGAGGACGAAGTTTCTGAGCTCCCGCCTCACAGAGCAGCTCTCCCCCATGGCTCCCTCACTGAGCTCCTTCAAACTAGCCAGCAGCAATTAGCAAACACCCACGCACCAGCTGAGCTCATTATACAAGTAACGTCTCAGTGAAATGCTGGTAAAACCATTGTTAAGGGGTTAATAGAGGAGAGACGTTGTGATGACTTCCTGAAGGCGGAGTTTCAGAAAGAACAGAAGCTTCTTAAAGAGACAAAAGTCAAATTTCTTTTAAGTCATATTTGATATTTATAGAATTTATAATAATTGAAGGTAACAAAGTTACTTGATTGTACTATAAAATGGCGCTATGTTCCTGAAAAATATATGGTACTGCCCCTTTAAAGGCTTATTTGAGGAAAAAGTTCACTGAATAATATCTGGAATGTTGTATTTTACTCAAACGTAAATCTTTCATAATCAGTATGACCAACGTTTGCTGCCTTTTCGTCTTAAAGAGCCCCCTGATTGGCTCCTGCTTTTTCACATAATAATTAAACCGACTGATTGAACTACCCACTGTGTCACCTTGTTCTGAACACATCCCCTTTTTAATTATTGATATAATTAGACTGAATCAGAAGGATTTGTTGTAAATATGTCCCATGTAGACACAGCCGTGACAGTCTGATGCTAGTTTGAGCATCTCCGTTAAGAGTGAAGCAAAACCAAAGCAGGTAACTACCATAGTAGCAGTAATGACACACATCCTGAACTCACAACACAATGATTTGACTCTGATAGGAAAATTGTACAAATCCCATAGGCAACTCAAAAACCCAATTATCTATATGAACAGCTTTGTCTGCCAGGTGCAGCTGCAGACCATGGCCGTCAGCCGGGTGAGACTAACTTTGATGTTTGACTCCTATTGAGGTCCTAAGGTCCTGACTCTGTAGGTAAGGTAACCAGAGCTCCAGGCCTCAGGTTCTCCATAACCCAGTTCTGTCTCTTGGTTGTCTGGAAAGTGTTAGTGGAGAGCAGATTAGCTGGGGAAACTGGAGCTGGAGTGAGGGGAGATGAGGTTTAATTGGACTGCAGGGGGGAGAGTTTTGTATTTCAGACATATGTTCTCTAAAAGCCAAATATTATACAGCTGAAATTGAAATGAGAAACTTTGGGGTGAGTGGAACCACATGGTTCAGTGGTAGAGCAGGTGTACCATATGCACAGGCTACAGTCCTCAATGCAGTTGAGTTCGATTCCTTTCTTCCTGTCCAGCTATTAATGAAAAACGTTGCTCACTAAGTCTCTGTGTTCAAAGCCATTTTTCTCTTTTGTGTTATCAAACTTAAAAGTAAAGCTAGCACAGTTAAAACTGCTTAAATGTTACCTCAATAATATGGAACACTACTAATGTTGGTCAGGAACTGCTTAAGGAACACAACAAAGAATTTGTAGGGTTTCTTTGACCTTGAAGCCGCAGCTTAATTCCTCGGGATTTTGTTTTTAAAGGGCAGTAGCATGTATTTTCCAGGCACACAGTGGCATTTCATAGCAAAATCAAGTAGTAGATTCTTTCTATCAAACGTGACTTTACAAAAATGTTGATGCCGCAATTTAACCCCTTGGAATTAGGCGTCTGTCTCGTTAAGAAGCTCCTCGAGACTCCACCTTCAGGAAGTCATCACAACAAAATTTCTCCATTAAGCCTTTAACAAAGTTCATTGGAGTGCTGCACTGAGCTCATATAAAGAGCTCCGCTTGTGCAGTTCCACTGTGTGTTTGCTAATTGCTGGTGGCTAGTCTGTAGGAGAGGAAGGAAGAGGAACAGAGGAAGGTCGCTATGTGAGGAGGAAGCTTGGAAGCTGCAGTTCCAGACAGGAGCTTTGTGGAAAAGACGATGTTTGGTGAGAGCAGGCGTTTTGCACAGCTGGATGGTTGCCATGGGAGATTAAAGGATTTCTCAAACATGCCTGAATCAAAGCAACACTCCAGATATGTTTTTTTTAATGAGGGAATAGTATTTTAAACATGGTGTAAATCTAAAAAAAAAACAACAACTTGACTTTACGTAATTGACCTTTTTAAAAATTCTAAATTTTTCTGCAGTTTTTGAAACTCTTTGTCTATGCTGTCTGGGATTCCAGTCAGAAAGTATTAATGAATATTCTGCTCCAGCAGGAGACAACAATGTCAACATTACTGGTTTCAAAATCCAACAAAATCCAAAATCCAGTGCTTCAGCATGGCTGAAGCAGTGCTAGGCTAAAGCAGAGTTTCCTTTAGATGTTTCTCTGATTTAAGACCAAAAGCCTGTTAATCAGGAAAAAAGCTTCATTATATGAAGGAAACAACAACAGTAGAGAAACTATGTAATAAATGAAATGGCTGAGCACAAAAACACAGTCGGGGTGATTCATGTGGGAGGGAATATTGCCCACACATTATGCGCGAAAGATGGTTGAAATGACTGAGGCACCATTGTTTTGCTACACTTGGATGCAAAACAATGACTTTTCTTTACATTTAAAGTAGCCCTGTGAATGTATGCCTCACAATATTCCTGCTCAACAATACCACCATCTTTGAAGTGGTGGAGGAGTGTTTCATTTTTTTTATTATTTCGTTGTCCTTTGTTTGTGAGGAAGAACACGTGCCGCCCTCAGACTTGGAGAGCAGCTGGCAGCGCTATCAAACATTAATGAGAGAGATGGAAGGACGGTGCAGAGCCGGGGCTTCGAAAATGTGAGACAGAGACGAAGACGGAGAACTGACAGGGATCGACTGTAATTCAGGGGATGCTGACGGACCTCTAGGGTTATTGTTTTAACTCGGGGATTTGCTGAAGTTCCTATCAGTCGAGATCACAACACGACTTTAAATGAACTGAGAAAGTAGGGGTTGTCATTCTGCGTGAATGTATGATTATTTTTTAAATTAATTAAATTATGAAGCATCTGCAGGTCTTCGGTCTAAATGAGAGATAGGAGAGAGAAGAAGAGACGTTCCGCGGTGACCTAAATGTTGTCTGAAACAGCAAACCGTGGAAGCCGCTGAAGGTGTGGCTGGAACACGAGACGAAATCTAACCCCGAACCGTGTTTGTCTGTTCCGTTGCCCTGTTATGAATTATTTTCATGGTGTGATCAAGGCTCCGGATAACGAGCGCAAATGAACCTGCACTGTCAAGAAAAATCAGTCTGATTTCCTGTCTGTGAGGAAATACTAAGAATTATTGTGGAGATGGGTACTGCATTAAAGGTTGTTGAGAAGGTCTCGCAACTGAACTAGAAAGGGTTTGGGAAGTTTGGAAACTATTCTTTGCTTCATGTTAAGGTCAATATTTTGGCCAGGACTGAAAGGACCGATCAGGGATTCATTTGAGACCGTAGACTGGGTTTCATCCTACGTCAGTGGTCTCACACTGCATTCCTCGAGGGCCGTTTGAGTCCTGCGACTTTTAGATGTCTGCCTGCTTCCGCAGACTTGGCTCCAATATGAACCTCATTAGCAGAGCTCTGTAGAGCTTGACTGGATGCCAGTGAGGCCAGTTTCCCCATTTAATTCAAGTGTGTATGACAAGGAACACAAGCTACACAACTCCGGTTCTCGACGAA
This sequence comes from Girardinus metallicus, assembly GCA_903067095.1. Lineage (NCBI taxonomy): Eukaryota > Metazoa > Chordata > Actinopteri > Cyprinodontiformes > Poeciliidae > Girardinus > Girardinus metallicus. Next base: position 56,796 of record CAEGAE010071074.1, on the reverse strand, counting down.
TGCAGTTAGAGTCCACTGTCCGATAGAGCCGTTGCATTTTATTGTTTCCGTCCGGAAATTTTGCGAATGCGCACAAAGCTGGAGGGCAACAAGACTCTTCTTTCACTTGCTATTAATATCCGCACTGCTGCGGTAGAACAGTTGACAAAATGAAACCTGGTGCGTATTATTAATTTAGTGCAGTGCGCCACAGCAAAGAAAAAATTACACAGAAAAAACATTATTTTTTTCTTGCTCTCTGTGTCGGCTATGCTACACAGACTCATAGGATTCAATACCAAAAAACATGCAAATATTTTCCACACAAAGAACAGAACATTCAGTTTGTTGCAGTTTTATGTCATCAGGCTTGATGTTTATTTTGCGATTATTAATGCAGTTACTAATAAGTCATCGCTGTGGTAGATTAGCTACCATACGGGTAGTTGGTTAGCTAACTTAAACATCTGCTCTACTGATGATTGCTCTTTTCTTAACTTAACCGAAACACACCAAATTCTCAGCAGCACATCTACATGTCAACGCTGTCATAGTCAAGCTAGCATAACTGAACCACTTCCCTCTCCCTTGCTATTTGTTTTTCAAATGAAACTTTTTTCTGACGTTATCTAGTTGTCGTAGTGTAGACACTTAGTAAGTGAAGGACCTATATCATACATACATTTAAGATTTAGTTTGTTATATTGTCAACTTCACAGCTAAAACCAATGGTAGTCATCGTCAGCGAGCAGTTTTTTGCCCTCCAGCACAGGTTAGGGTTCTTGCGTGTGTGATGTCACCCTGCAATGTGTTTATATCCAACCCATAACCCTAGACTGCTTTTCATCCTATATCCTTAACCCTGACCCCTGACCCTACTCTTATAATACAAGGTGTTAGCTTGAGGCGAGGGACCAGCTGTTGAATGATGCAACAATCCCATTGCGAGTGACGAACCTTTCTCAGATAATTGTTAAAGAAATGCCTTTAAATAAATGCCTGCTCAAAAGCTTCACACCCTTGGATCGACTGGCCTAGAGAATGCAGGGGATTGAGGTCACCTTGTGTGCAGGTGCAGGTGTGTGTGTTTCTCCAGCGCACGGAAAGGGGCATCTCAGAAAGCTAGAGAGATTAGCCGCGTCGATGGCCGACACGCTAGCCCATGTCTGCCACTGACACTCATCCGCTCATTCGTTCTCGGGAAGGAAAGTGCTGACGCAGTTGTGTGCGCTGACCAGGTTAAAGCCGTGTCTATTTACAGTCACGCACTTCTATTTACAGGATTGACTTTATCCGCGCAGTAATAATCTTGATGCTAATAGCGCGGGGCATGTTTTGTTGAGTGCACACATCCACAACTTCCTGTAGCAGGCATCCATACCACTAGCTCCGTGCCATGCCTAATAGAGGCTTTCAGAGGTGATGATCATGACAAATGTTCTTACAAATCAGCTGTGACTAGGAGCAGGGCGGAGCGTGGCCGGTGTTTTGACAAAAATAAAGTGCGCTCGTGCGCAGAAGGCACGCTTTGCATTGTTCCAGATGGTCAAGAAAGGCCTTGTTGAGCACTTTTTGTCCTGGCTGGCAATGAGGCAGCGAGGTAATATTTCTCTCTCTCTCTCTCTTTCTCTCCATTTTCCTCTCTCTCTCTGTGCCTCCATCTGCTCGGGCTCAGAGGAGTCTCCCGCCTGCTGCAGCAGTGGGGCAGTCATTAGCCGGCTGGGTCTAGGATGACAGTAATTAAGAGATGAGATGGACTCTAGTGCGGTCCTCCAGGCTACTGCGACATCCCACCTCCCTCTCCCTGTGATATCAGGGACCTTGCTCATCTCCTACAGCCGTTCTGTTTATGTGGCATGTCGTAAAAATGAGGGCAGATTAATAGTAAAGGATTTACACTCCCCTCCACTGTCAACCAGACTTTATTTTGGCCATCACATTTATGCCGAGGTAACTGATGAAGTCAAACTCCATAAATGATGAACTGAAGTTAAATTAGACACCTTGGTCTTGTTGGCCAGGATATCTATTCATATTTTAGAACAGTTAAGATCCTTCAGTGAGCTTGTTTCATAGAAGAAAAATCAAAAGTTATTGAAGAAGAGTATAGTTTAATCAAAGGACTTTGAGAAAACTCCATTTGAAGGGTCTGCTGAGGTCAAGGCTTGCTGACAAAGCCACAAAACAAGGCTTGCGAGCAAGATATTTACAGCGTGACACTCTGACCTGGAGCAAGATGGAGTGCTGGGTTAGTTCTGAACAAACTTAACGCTAAAGTAGAGCTTTTGTGCAAAGGCCAACAAGTAGCAGTTTCGAAAAGAAAGCATTAAAAGTTGGCATTAATTTTTGCAGAACTGCCATAAATAAGAGGCAATCTTTCCTCTTAGACTGGTTTGACCAACCAGTCTAAACAGAAAAAAAAATAAATAAAGTTTGATTTTGTGTTTTAAAGCCTCATACACCGAAGACACCTAAAGTAGTGAGGAAATGTTGATGTCAGAAGACCACAAAATTTTTAGACGGTTAGAAAGTGGGTGTGGGTATTTGTGAGAATAAAGACTGGCTCAGTCAGTGGCAAACGACCCAAAGTGGACATTTCTGAGAATATATAAGAGTTAAAAATGCAGCCATAAGCGACTCTGACGCAAGTCCCGCTAAAAACTTTTTCAGAGACCTGATATAAAGAGGGTACATGCTGTATGCTGCATCTTTGAAACCTACACTATGAGCTAAACAGATGTTTTACTTGGTGGCACAGAGTAATGCCTACTTTTTAGATTGCTTTCTCTAGTCGTCTCCCTGAAGGCCATATTTTCCTAACGGCCTCTATGGTTAAATGTCATGACAGGAGCAGATTCAGCAGCTGATACAAGCCTGGTGGCTGCGTCAGCCTAACACAGTTATCTATTTTAGAGAGACTGCAACACTGAACAGCTTTCAGTGTTGCGGCGTACGAGCTCCGTCAGGTTTAATATTTGTGAAATATTTAAAGTAGGTGCAGCCAATCAAATGTAACCAGGTTCTGCTTCACTCCACTGTACTGGGCCGACCCAAGTGACCCCTCGACTCTGCGTTGTGTAGATTTTTCAATGAAGACAAGGAGCTTTTGGTTTTCACATAAATCCAAAAAGGCATTGCTGTGAAAGACCATTTCTCAGTGTAATACTTTGAAATCAATTTTATATCAAGTAATTCCAACTTCCAGACGGTTTCTTTTGGCAATAGGGAGTGTTCATACTCTCCCTCCCTGATGGATGAAACCACGTCAACATTCCAGCAATTTTCAAATACGTGTTGAGTGCACCTGGAGTTAACCTCCACATGGGAGCCTATTATTAAACCAATAAAGCCTTGGGACGTGTGAAGCAGGGCCGGACTAGACCGATGGAGCCAACCTGGTCTGGCTGTTTATAGGATCTCACTAAACCATCCGATTGGGTGGTAAACATAGTGGTTGTGAGGACAAGCAGTGTCTAAAAAAGACAGGTAGTTTGTGTCTATGTAATTAGAACAGCCTATATCAGCAAAATAAGACATTCTATCTTTGGAAACTATTTTGTTTATGTTGGAGCACTGCTCATCACACTAGCCAAGTCCCCTAAGGCGTTTACGGAGGATGTTAATGCAGGGTTACAGGAATGCGTGTAAGGGCTGTCTGGTCCTTGTTTGGCCAAGGCAAAAGATCAGCCTGAATTCCCTCCAAAAGGTTTAGCTTGTTCTAAATGCAGGTTTCCTTCTTTGATCCTGGAAACAAGAGGGTAATAGACAGGTTATGGAAAGGATCTCAAGAAATGGCTGTGGTGAGAGAGGTTTCTAGCTTAGGGATCTTGTTATCTCAGGGTTTGTCCTTATAGATAATCTTCTGTTGGCACAACCTTCAAGACATGACCTTCAGTTTGCACTAAAGAGGTTCCCAGATGAGTGTGAAAGAACCCAGGATGAGAGTTATCTTCTCTAAATCTGATGCCATGGTTCTTAAAGGATTGCCAAGGTTCATTCCTGAGCTCAACTGGAAGAGCTCAAGGATCCTAAACTTATCCATTTTGTATTGGTGCCTCATCTTCAGTGATTCAGGTACCTGGACTACAAAATAAGGCGAGGAGTGCCAGGTAGATTTGGCGGGGTGCACTGATAAGAGTTTGCTGAGGTAGTTCCAGTCTGATGAGGTTCCCATTGGGGCTCATTCCACTGGAGTGACCAAGAACTTGCTGTATATTCCTTCTAAACTGGGAACTCTACTGGGCATATAAATCTTTGATATCAAATAAAAACCACGTATGTCATGTGACAACTTCAAATCTACAAAAGAACTGAAGATGAAAGCTAATATCAATGTCTCGTCAGACCTAATAGTTGCTTTTCTTTAACATCTATACCATGGTAAATTCAGTGGCATTTGCCTTCAGAAACAAGGGTGAGATTCTCAAGTGTTACCAGCGCAACCTTAGTGTGTAAGCTCAAAATGTTTGTCATGCACAGCTGCTCAGAGTGTGTAAAATGTGTTTGTGAGTGTATGGGCGTCCGGTGGTCAGGACTTCTCTCTTATATTTTAACTCCTCATTTGCAGGACCTCCTGACTTCCCCTGAGATTCCCTTTCCTAATTTTAGCCGCATCATATGTGGAAACCCTGTCCAACTCATAGTGCATTGTGTGATGACATCTAATCCAAGTCTGTTTAAGTCTGTGTCCGTCTGTCTAAGGGACTTGTGTGAAAGGCTCAAGGTGTTGCTGGGCTAATTAGCACGTAATTGCATCTAAAAACAACAGAGAAACACAATAGCATATTCATATGGAATCAGCTAGATATTAACAAAGTCAATATGAATATCATTCACCATGGGGGCAAATAGTCTAAATCAGAAAGAAAATGACTTAATTGGACCGTTTCACTGGATAACTCAAATTTAAACTCCAAATGCGATTGGCTGTGAGATTTTACAAATGTTGGGTCAGATTATTGTAAAGTTTTTCTTATGTATGACTCCATCCCCCGGATTTGTAGATCCAAGTCAAACCGTGTTTAAAAAGGCTACTAGGGATTTAGATGCACATGACTATCTTAAACTGTTGACTTAATTAGTATTGATTGTACTTAAATATTCATTATGTTACCAACTGTAGCTTTGAATATACCGGTTTTATTATGAACTGGGCGGTTTTATTATGAACTCTGTAAAATACCAACAAAATATAAATAATAATTCGTTGACCTCTGCCAGAAAACGGAAAATTGGATCTAAAGAATTTGGCTAAATCAGTTCCCAAACCTTGTAGCATGGATGCTATTGTTCCCACAGCTTATCCTGATCAAAAAGTCAAAACATCATTATTTTTCCAACCTTTATATTGTTCATTTCACCTGGTGAGGGTATATTTTCTGTTTACAGATAGAGGCTCTTTTCTTTCGTGAAGCTCCTGGGTCTATTTGAAGCTTCTGTGTAGGATGGAATTGCAAATGGTCATAATATATTAACCTCTCCCTGAGCTGCATGTCCAGCACACTCTGCACATGTAGGAGTGTGAGAGAGAGAGAGGGAAAGTCAGAGAGAGATAGTGATAGTGGGATGATGTATACATCCATGTATCTGTTACATAACTGCTGACTTAATGTTTCCACAGAGCTAAAACTCTTCTGATATACGGCTCCACGTCTGTCTGTGCCTGGCAACAAGATTACCTTCACACCCACACACACAGTCGCAGACACACATCAGATTCCAGCGTTAAAGCTAGACCTCCCCCCCCCCTCCTGGTCCCCCGAAGGTCAGTCAGAAACTTCACGATTCCAGAGTCGTGATACCGCGGTGAGGGGGGTTGGATCCCGAAACCGCTGGCGGCTGAGAATTACTCTGGCTGACAGCGAGGCCACTCGTATCTTGTGGGGACAGTTGCTGAGGGTCAGATATGGCTGACAGTAATACTCTTCCACACACACGCAGACAAGCTGAACAACACACACATGCTTTCTCATAATGCTCATCGTCTAACTGAAAACAGAATTCACAAGAGCAGGGCAAAACGGCTCACCGATATTTACTCGTTAAATCTGTCGTTTAGGAATTATGCACACAAAGACCGATTTTTAAAATCTAACATAATGCCCTAAACCTTTTTTTAAATTTTTTTTTTTACCAAAAGTTATTTATTTTTCACTTTTGGTAAATAAAATTACTTAGGCCACTTTTTTTTTTTTTAGGAAGGTGGCACAATAAAAAAAAAGTATTATTAGTTTGAAAAGCTAACAATTGCTAGTCAAAAATGAAATACTAGTGAATCCCACAAATTTCAACGTCATTTCTAACTTTGAGCTCTGTCATCGAAGACGAAATTAAACGTAGCATTAAATGAGGCCCCAGAAAACTTCTCAGGTTTGTGGAAAGGGAACATTCATGAACTGTTCTTGCTCTATGCAAATGTTTCCAAACAAACCCCAACCCTAACCAGCACATTTTATGGCTAATGCCACCACCAGAGCCAGTCTAAATGCTGGAGGTCATCTCTGATTCAGGCACAGGATAAAATGTATTGAAGTTCTGTACAAAACATGTTGTCCGCTAAAGCTTTTCCCCACAAGCAGATCCTGTTGTGGATGCTAATGCTAGTTAGCATATCCACAGATGACAGCGGATAAACGGTTTTCCTCTTACGGCAAGTCGCTTCTCCGCCTTTAGCACCTTTAGCAGCATTGATTAACAGAGCTGATAAGCTCCTCCTGAATCTGATTGGTTGTTTTATCAAATATATAAAAAAATTCTAATGATGCCCTGGGCAACCACCCATTTGCTCCTTCTTATCAGTAATAGGAATTTGAACAGCAGGAATGACATGACGATGGAAGGTTTAGCCGAGTTGAAACCGTAACTTTATTGAACATTGACGAAACCTGATCTCAGTACCCTGCCCGTGCTTGATATTATCCGCTTTTATTTTAAAGCGAGTCTGTTTTCTGAGAAAAAAGTTGCTAACGCCTGATGATAAATATAGGGACAAAAATAAAACTGAACCCCTCCCTTTAACACTGCGTTGCTCCCACTCTCTCGCGTACAGTTGCGGCTCCCTAACTGGTGGCTGCTCTAAGTTGCTGATGGTAAAAAGCGATGCATATTCCTCCTTACCGACTCTCGTGTCTCATTTAGATGATTTATGTTCTCATTTACTGTGTTCCCTCACCTCCTCAACCCCTTTATGGTTATTCTCCCTATGCTGTGCACTTTTCTCTCCCCCTCTATTATTTTTTTTTTTCTTCCAGTGAGCGCAGCGAAGCTGAGCCCATAATGTCCTCAGCATTCGAGAAGACGTGACCAAAACAAATCTTTCTTTTCTGCGGCAATAGAGAAGCGTCACCGGAGCGCCGACACCTGTGACGCACACGCTTCACACTGAGGCTTGCCCTCTTCTGGTCCGACAGGGACAGCTTTTATCCCCCATCTCCCTCATCAGCCTTGTTGCTTTCGTCCTTTCATCTCACAAAGAAACAGAGAATGAGGGCTAGCAGAGGGCCCTGGGTTTATATTTGGAAGAGACAGAAGGAAGAGGACATGTTAAAAGCATCAGGAGAGCTCTAATTCACCTGTTTTGATGCTCATTCATGTGCTAATTTCAGATTTGCGAATGTAGCACTCCTCGGGTGAGGCGAGCAGCCTTTACACACACGCATCGTGTGTATTCGTGAGCGTTTGAGGGGAAGAGAAAGTGTGACTGGTGAGTGCACTGAGAATAGACTTCGAGTTATTTGCTAATCTTTAGGAATCATCGTCACTTTCCCACCATGTGCTCAAACATCTGCATGATGCTTAGCATGTCAGGTTTCTAGTGTCAGAAAGCTCACAGCATAGTTTAAGGGAAAAAAAAAAAATCTGAAGTGTGAATTTCAAGTTCACAAGTCAACATTAATTTTGTAATCACCGTGTTTCTGTTAAATGAGGAAACACAATTGAATTCGCTTGTGAATAAGTCGTGGAAAAACATGTTGCACCATCATCCTCCTACCACTTCCTGTCGTCTTCTTTGTCGTTTCAGCCAGTAGTAACATCCGGTTGTTGGTCATGTGCCTCGTGTGACGCAAAAAAAGGTGTCTCTGTTGCAATTTTGGAAAATACACAAATTTTGATGCAGCTGAAAAACCACCTCGACCTAGAGCCAAAAACTTCTTATGGAAAAACAGGATTTTTTTTTTTTTTCATAATTGGTGTGTTTCCATTAAGCAAATTTATTTTGGTAATTCCAATTTGTGCACTTATATAGCAGTCAATGGAAATTATGCAACTTTGCTTAAAAGAACCACAACATACAAACAGAAATCAGCTGAGACTGGTACCAGAAAGTTACCAGTTTTGGTCTACTGATTAGGTATGTTTGTCGCAAGTCATGCGCTTACAACTTATGCAATAAAAGGAAAAAATCAAAACTCACATTCTTGTAAAACAGCATTATTTACCATATATATACAGTATTTTGTTGATGTAACCCGTTTATTTATCACTACTTTTAATAACTTCCAGACCCCGACTGTCTGTTCGGCATGTTGTGCCTTATCAGCTGCTTGTGTAGGACGAGAGCAGCTGAAACATTTGCCTCTAAATGTTATGACGTTCAAAAGACACCAGTTTAACCGAGAGAAAAAAGTTTTGTTAGCACATAAATAACTGTGATCTTGTGGAAATGCACCACAAGCAGAACTATCAGTGGGCCATATCAAAGCAAAAGGAAGAAAACGTCAAAATTATGTAGAGTTTCATGGCGTTAAGAACAAAAGTAAAGAATGTAATACGGATGAAGGTTATAATAATTATTATAGCATTTTAACGCTGCTAATTTTAAAAAAATATGCTTTGTTGCTTTACACTTAAAGGACTAATAAACTTTGACTTGACATTGCTGCCCCTTACTGAGCAAATCATGAAGTTGTAAAACTACATCAGCATTCAGTGGGTTACAGACAGTTTTGTTCTTTTGGTCCGAGCCGTTCAAGCACAAAGGGCCACTTGACTCAATACTCAGGCTTTGGCTCTCTCAATCATCTTTTCAGTGTGACATCTTTTCATTTGACCTTTGGCAGGCCTGATTGAACCCAGTTAAACAGCAGTTGTATAAAATAAAAGAACACTTCAGAAGTCTAAGTAAAAAATTGGCCACTTCGGCTGACTAACAGATACTCCAAAGCCCTTCAGAGTGTTTCGGTCGCCAAAGTTCATGAGATGGCCTTTTTTGTTAAATGTTTTTTAAAGAAAACCCCACCTGACTCATTTTATAACTGTATTTTAAATGATAACAAATAATAAACTTTGGTGAAGCCATAAACGGAACATAATAATGCCTCTCCTCAGCTAAGTGACTCTGAAAACATTTAATTAAAAAGGTTTTGGAATGGCGTAGTCAAATCCTGAACTTGAGTCCAATTGCGATGACGTGGCATGACCTTTAAAAGTTCTCCTGTGTGGCTGAAGTAACATCATTCTTTTAAGGAGCGGGCCAAAATTTCTCCACATTGAAGTAAAAGATTTATGTTAGCTGTTGGCACAACCAGTTGTTAGATTTACTCACCTATAGCCAGGAGGGTTTGAATAGTTCTTTAATGAACTAAATAATCTCGTTTGTTGTTTGAGCTTTGCCATTTTGGGGGGGGGCGGGGGGGTAACATCGAAAACCTGAAATTTATATAATATTCATCCCTACTGACGACTGTGGGCCCTCTTGTGGCAGCGATAGTACATGTTGGAGCCGAGTGCTGGAGACTTCCACTAACTTGTGAGTTTCTTTCTGTCTGTCCAGGTCCAGATGAATCCAGTGGTGCAAGGAGCGGACTCATAACTGAATGAAACGACTGTCTGTCCAATGAAAACCGTGGACTGCGGTGAGTTGAGCCGCGTTGCGCTGAACGCGCACGGCGCTCCTCGTTCAGGCTTCCTCCGTGTTCCCTTTGTTATACATCAAAATATTTGCGCGAACGGTTGAAAAGGAGAAGCTTCATTAATTTTGACAGCGTAAAGGAAAACTGTCACAGACAAAACACTTGGAGCCTAAAATTGGCCTTTGTTTCATGTCTGCTCTGCGTGGAGTAAATTAGGCAACAGCCCTTTGAAGTCCCATTTCTCCCAGTGTGCTTCTCTTCTTCCATGGCAAGCAGCCTGGCTTATTCTAGCTGACCATATTTAGAGGGATCTGTGCCCTCTGGTCACACATTCATTCTCACCAGGCCTTGTGATGTTTGTCGTTCAGCTTGTCACTGCAGTTTCCTCCTCAGAAGACACCATCAGGCTTGGTGACGAGCCTCTGGGACGAGTCGCAGCTCCCCTCAGCCTCCAGGGAGCCCAGGGTTGTTTTTGCTTATGAAACTTTGAGCCGGCAGAAATTTATTTCTGGTATTTGGAGGTGGCATTGGGACACAGGCCAAATTTAATCAGTGGAACAGTGTAGAAAGCCACAGAGAAGGAGAGAGAGAGAGAGAGAGGAAGTGCTGCCACATCCTATGTTGTGTAACATTCCTCAAAGAGCAAATGAGAAAAACAAAATGGTTGTGAACGCACCGCTGCACCTTTAAAAAGTATTCATACACTTTCAACTTGGTCTACGTTTGCAGCATTACTAAAGCCAAATTTATACAGTAAGTGTATAAAAGCAACAGTTATTTTAATTGTTAAAAGCTTCTTTAACTGATCATATTAATCATATTATTATTTTTAACAATGGTCGACACACTTCTGCTAATGCGCTAATAGCAGAGCTAATTTTTTGTCAAGGCCTTTTCTGGCTTTGAAAATGGTTCCCCTCTATTAAGTTTTCCAGGTAAATTCGAACGTGTTGATTTACTTGTAAAGTTTTATGCTCTTATTTTGTTCCATGTCTCTCCTCACATTCTCTCTTTTCAAACAAGAAACATAGAGGAATAAAATAAACCACAGGAAGAAGAGAAGAGCTGCCTGTTCATCTATCCAATAGTACATGAACATGTAAATTATAATGTCGAAATTGTATTGGTGCTCGAAGATTATAGTCTTCCAAGGGCAGATATAATATGAAATGGTTTTAGCGCTTTAGCGTTAGCTTTTGCTCAATACCGTGTTGTGTAGAGCTTTAGAATTAGCGGAACAAATGTTTATGGTTAGTGCTTTAGGGTTAGGCTAAAAGTTAGCTGAGCTAACTAAAAAGCTAGCATAGTGTTAGTAAACTATCACAGTTAGTAAATTAACTACCTTCAAGCTAGTTAGTTTAATTAAGCTAGTCAGTTAGCTTAGTTTAACTTAGCTCAAACTAGCTAAGTTAAACTAGCTTAGTTTAACTCGCGCTAAGCTAAGCTAAGCTAGCGAGTTAAACTAGTTGGAGTGAGGTGTGTCAAAGAGCAAACATTAAACTGCAGCACCTGATTCTAGTCTGCAATAAGACATAACATTTAGTCCTTTACCTTGTCTATCCACTTTGGAAAGTATTTATTGAACATATCAGAGCTGATGTGCTTTCATGTCTGTAACTGAGGCTACAGCAGTAGAAGAAAACCATGTTTTGCTGAAAATATAGCTCCAACATTTAGAAACGGACTTTTTTTTTGTTTGTTTATTTGCAAAATAGCTCAAGCTTATTCATATTGCCAGCATACTCTTTCAAATCTTGACATAGATTCTCAGTTAGATTGTGCTTTGGACTTTGAATCATTCTAACACATTAATATGCCTTGGTTTAAACCATTCTATTCTCTCTCTCTCTCACGTGGTCGCACTGGATTTTGTTTTGTGACATCAGAGTAAAAGGGGGTGGATTAAGATGGAAACCATTCATTTAAGATAAAAAAAAAAAGGCTTAATTGTCCTTCCACTGCACATTTACGTTTTGTTGGTTGATCCCATGAAATCTCAGTAAAATATGTCAAAGTATTTGATTCTAATGCGACAAAAAGGGAAAAAGTCAACGCCTTTGCAAGGCCTTGTGCTTAAATCTCAATAATCTTGTCAAAGACTCTGTAGAACTCACACATCGTTGATCAGCTACCGTCCAGTCAGACTCCGGCTTCTCATTCTCTCGGTATGCCTCGCTCACCTGATAAATAAAACACAACCTTGAAACTAGAAAAGTACCGATGGAAAACAAGTCAGCAGAGGCTAAACCCCAGAACGTCTGATGTGTTCAGAGATCCACCCCACTGTTCCCCCCACACTCCTCTGCCCCCGTAGCGTCTCACTTGCGGTCACATCTGGCAGAAACTGTGAAGAAATAATAATAAAAAAATAAATAAATACTGTAGCTGGAAGTAAGAATCAGCTGTAGAAAGCACCAAAGAAACTGAGAGATGTTTTTTTTCAATTCTGAAGTGTATTTAAATGCTGAAGAGATTGACTAGCAGAGTGTGGCGACGGAACATAATTAAACACTCGCTGCTAAAGAAATGATGGTTTTCTATTTTTGCCTTGGCAGCAACAAAAACCTGCAGCGGCATGTTGTGACGTAAATGTAGATGGGGTTACAGTAAAAGCTGTCGGGAATAATGTTGTGTCTGCAGTGTTTCTGTAAAATGGATGAACAAAAACAGAAAAAAAAGAGCAAAAAAAATGAATTTATCAGTTATTTCAAAGCAAGGAGTTCGGTCCTTCTACGGATTTTAACATGTGACTGCATAATTACAGCTCTGTTTGGAAGTAATCATATAAGGGATTTTAAGGTTTTATTTTAACCTTGGAGACTTTTTTCTTTTTTTTTTTTTCCAGGGTGGAATAATTACACGACATACGGCTTCTGTGACTTTGAAAAATAAGACTTGGGTGAAAATGTTTTAGGGTGCGTTCACACCAGCCCTGTTTCGTCTGCTTTAATTAAACTCTAGTTTGTTTGTCTAGAAAGTCTGGTTCGTTTGGAGAGGTGCGAACACGCAATCAAACTGATGCGGTCCGAAATTGCAAACTCTGCGCACGTGAACGTCAAGAGTACCGGAGTCCGCTCCAAAAGCAGGAAGTGCGCCATAGCACAGGGCATTTTGGGTAAATACAACCGAAACAAACGAGAGTCTAGTGCTAGCTGGAGAAATGGCCAGGGGTGGAAATTAAACATTTGGAGAAATTTTTTTACCGGCCACTCAGACATTTCACCAGCCACTGATTTTTTTCTTTCAATTACAAACCCCACCAGTACAAGCAAATTATATAAAATATATGATTTATTCTTAACTGTATAAAAACCAATTTACTGACAATAAGTTTATCATACATATGTACTAATACAGACTAATTTAACATAAAGCATGGACACCTTAACAGAGTTCACTTGTAGTAATTACTAACAGCAAACTTTAACTACACATCCCTAACATTCTTGAAATCATTTCCTATGTTGAACATTTCTACATTTTGCCTACAATCCCCCTGATAGTATTTATGGAAGATGTGTCTAGTCATTTTTAAATGGTACCAATAGCTACTTTCTAACTGTTCTATTTGTATCCCCTTACTTATTACGTTTTCTATTGAAATTCACAATTATTTTTATTACTAAAATATCTCAAAACGTGTTCATTATTAATTCCACGGGTGTCATCATTCCTGCGTTATCCCCATACCTGTCAAGTAAGTCTCCCGTTAATTTACCTACCTCTCCCACCCTGCTGCCATGTTAGCATTTTCCCGTAAATATCCCCCCCACCACCCTCACGTTAGCTTCTCTCCCTCCCCGCCTTTACGGTAGTAATATCCTCTGTGACGTTACCGTGTGGTAATTAACGTATCGGTTAGTTTGACACATTTTTCTGAATGGGCTTACACACTTTTTAGCTTTAGTTCTAGTTTTTCTGACCCGCCTCGTCTCGTATCCGCTCACTTTTCTCGTATTCCGGTTAGCTGAAACGGCGCTATTATTTATAACCTCAGAGGGGAGGGGCGGGGCCAAGGAGGACTGAGGGGTTTCATTGGATAAGCCCAATGTACTAATAAGACAGTAGCTCTGTTTCCATTACAAGTGTGTGAAAAATTTTGTTGATGTCGAAAAAGAAAACAAGTCCGCAATGGCTGTGTTTCCATTAAATAACTAACGCAATTAAAATAAGTCTGTTCATGTGACAAGTCACTTTAAACATGCAGCGCCATTATGCTCCTACCACGTCTGGTCGTCTTCTTTGTCTTTTCCGCCAGTAGTAACACCTGGTTGTTGATCACGTGACTCATGTGATGCGGAAAGAGAGTTTCCACTAATTTTGATATGGCTGAAAAACCACCTCATCCTTCCTAGGACAAATACCTTTCATCGAAAAACATGAGTTTTATTGCAGTTGCCGTGTTTTCATTAAGCAGATTTACTTTTGTTATTCCAATTTGCGCAGCTATATTGTCACTGGAAACGCAGCTAGTGTAGATTTACACTGAGCTAACATGTATGTAGCTCAGCCTCTGGATGCACGGCATTGCAAAGGCCAAAATGAAATCTAAAAAACTGCTTTCAAGTGAGTTTATGCTCGAAAAAGCTGAAAAAGATTTCTACCATCAAACTTTATAGCCTACGGACTAATGAGCCTCATGCCTGAGTTCTCATGCTGTTTGATAGCTTGGGCTTTTAATGGCAGCAGCAGTACATTGCATTAGAATCCAGCCTGCTGAAATTAGCATGACTGGGTTTCATAATTTTTTTTTTTTGAAACTGTATTTCTTCAAAGTGAGAGGCTAACCCCTGCTACTCATCTCGTGTCTATTTCTGCTTTCTTAGACTTCAAACAGATGATTGACTTTCTTGTGTTGCTGGTTTTACAAATACAGATGAGATAAAAGGAACAGAACTGCAGAACTCATTCTGTACAGTTATACTCTGTCGTTTTTACGAGGGAGCTTTTATCTAGATAGGTTTTTGGTTGCATCACGGGCCGCGCGTGTTCTAGAGACATTTACGTCTGGTGTAATAAATCTTCAGTAATAGATTGGAGAGTGAAGAGAAAATTCAGGAGCTCAAACAAAAGACCCAAAACTGAAACTGTGGCGTTTGGAGATAAAGAGAAGAAACTCGTCTACTTGTGAGAAAACGCAGAGTCACGGTGACTGTACAGAGGAAGTGATGGAGGTAAAAAATAAATCAACTAAAGATTTTGGAGATTTTGGCTGCGTTGCAGTTAAGCATAAATAATGAGAGGGAAAGGAAAACAACAAAGAGAACGGCTCTGTGCTACTAGCTCTAACATTTTTGACTATTTTATGAAAATTGCCTTTATTCATATTTAGATTTTTGCACCGAAGTCTAACCCTTTGCAGCTCTAACATGGACATTGACTTTAATCCTAGGGTTTGAGAAAAAACCATTTAATCAGAAGAGTTGAAGGAAGCTCTGATTCAACGTTTGGAATTTTGC
Source organism: Girardinus metallicus (assembly GCA_903067095.1). Taxonomy (NCBI): domain Eukaryota; kingdom Metazoa; phylum Chordata; class Actinopteri; order Cyprinodontiformes; family Poeciliidae; genus Girardinus; species Girardinus metallicus. The sequence goes on along the minus strand of CAEGAE010071074.1, from coordinate 41,507 downwards.
TGCTGATGTGGATTTTACCAATTCTGACATCTCTTTAGGTACTAATGTTAGAAAATATGGAAGACAATTCAAATATGTCTTCTTACCTTCTTGCCACTAAGTAGTAAGCAGAAATAAAGACATTTTTGTTGCTTGAGCGACTGTAGAGCAAATGCAATCGTGGGTGAATGCAATCGGATCATCAAGGGAAATAGCTGCCGTCTTCGTCTGTCCGTCCGTCCATCCATCCAGGAACCAGTTGCCTACCCTGATACCACCCTAGATTAGAAGATAAAAATGGCTCTATTTGAAAAATTAAAATAAAAACTAATGGCAGGCTGTGAGCATTCTGTTTCTGAGCTCAACCCGTCTAATTATCTCATTTTTAGTGACCTCAAACGTTACCAGTTCAACCCATTAATGGGTGCCAGTTATCATAAAAGCCAACATATAAAAATAAAGCAAAAAGCAGGACAATTCGCATAAAAGCCGTCTAACTTTGACTCGTCAGTTTCAGCTTCTTCTCTAGCTGTATGGATGTGCTTTATCTCAGTTTTCCTTCCACTTGGTGTACGTAAAAATGATATAATTTTGTTTTTTTTGCTGAAGCCAAACCGGAAGGGAATTATCTTTTGCGGTCCACTTACAATGCGAGCGACAGAAGGGCCATAAGCTTTAGAGCTTTGAAATGGGTTATTTTAGTCATGGTGTACCAAGAGACTTAGACACAAAGAACACAACAACCCTGAAATGCAAATGGATGATCAAACAATCTGAGTGGACATTTTACATCATCGCCTGCTTTTACAGCTCGCATGCAGCTTCCATGTGTACACAGTAGAACCCTTAATAAGCTGTAAATCCAAAGAAAAAGATGCATGCTGCACTTTACAGTCACCAAGCAAAATTAATGTCTTGGATCCACACCAGGTCAACTTTCTTCTTTGGCTGTGTCTCTGCAACATCTGGTTGCCTCAGTCAGGTCTCCCATGGCAAGTGGAAGCATTTCTATTAGATCACCGCATGTGCAGATTAGAGACGTTCTCTGCGGGCTTGTCCTCGGCTAGCCAGCGGGCCCTCTAATCCACTTCCTGACGGAGTGTTTAGCGATATCCAGATGAGCCAGATGTGGCGGGAGCAACTGTTGATCACTTTAATCCTCAGGAATCTTTGCCACGCAACATAAAATTATGCAATTGGAAACGTCTGACAGCAGTGACCATGTTGCTCTAGCCACACGGTACTTGGGATCAAGCATTCCCTGTCGGGAGAAGTCAGGTTTATCAATAACTTCCTTTCAGTTCTCTCTATTTTTCAGCATCTGCGCGGGACGTGAATTAGCAGTTCATAGTCAGGGATTCCAGGTCTGCCTCTGCTGGTATTGATCATTTCTGCTCTGTTTGTCTACCAGCGGATAATCTGAAGCCGTACCTCCCTGATGTAGTCATTCATATTCTAATTATTGTCTGTCTGGTGGCTTAAAGGACTAACTAAAGTCACTTTAACACCAAGTCATGTCAAGTAACTCAGACTGAGGTTGATATTTGAGGATCAACAGTTGGCTTGTGTTGTCGGTATGCTGTACCTCGAGAAATGTCTAAAAAAAAATTATTTTCCTGTGTGGTTCTCAAACTGTGAGTCCTGTTGGTGTTACTTATCTTTGATGCACAGATGAACTTTCTGAATAATCTACTTGCAAGGTAGAAATAAAGTTATCTATTAAAAGCTGAGTTTGACAGTTTGGTTTTACAACTCCAAAACAGTCCCAGATTACTCCTGAAGTCACTCCTCTGTTATCTGGGCTCCTTATTGTGTTGGAAGATAGATTGTCACCTGAGTGTGTTTCCCAGAACACACTGGAGAAGTTTTTCTTCAACAGTGCCTCTATATTTGGCTGCTGTCGTCTCACCCTCCATGCTGATTAGTTGTCCAGCAGAGAAACTTCCTAACAGCGTGACGCTGGCAGCTCCATGGTTCACAGTAGGTATGGTTGAATATTGCCTGTTTCTCTTCAGACTTGATGCTCAAACTTTAAACCAATAAGTTCTTTTTATGTATAATTAGACCAGACAGTCTCCGTTGTGTTTTTCTGCTCAGATTAAACCGGCCTCTTATGTCTATCTTGCCACTCTAGGCATGAAGATCTTATTGGCGGAGTGCGTTAGCAATGGCTGACCTTCTGGATGGTCCTCCTATCCTGATAATGAAACATTAGGAGCTCTGCCTAAGTCACTATTAGGTTCTGGATCACCTCTCTTAATAAGGATCTTCTTCCCTGATCACTTAATTAGATTGGTTGCCAGATAGTGGGTAGGGAGTGTCCTCATGGTTGCAAACATCTTCCATAGTGAAGACCACTGTCCTTTTTGGGACAATAGTCTCTGAGATCTGAAAGTCCCCATCTTTTAAGTTGGATCGTACTCAACTGTGAGACCCTCTGTGGACAAGTGTTTTCCATTTGCAATCGTTCAGCCAACCAAACTTACCTGAGGCCAAATCCAATCAAGTTAGGATGCTCAGTGGAATCAGTGGAATTTGAGTATTACAGGAAAAACTGTGAATGTTTAATTATTATTATTTTTTTAATTTGCAAAGACATACATAAAATGGGCTGTACAGTTGGGTGGCCCGTTTGTTGGAACTGTTTCTTTGCAGCAAGTTTCTAAAGAGAGATTTGCTGTGAAAGGTTTTCAGATTAACTGCACCTCTGAAGTTTGATCTTGAACAAGGATGTCACATCAGATTAAACAAAGATACAGTTGCAAGTTGGAAAACTAGTTGTATTCGCCAATTCTTACAGTCAGTGACCATGCTAATTTCTAAAAACAGTGCGAGCTATCAATGTTAAATGTTTTTATGAATTATAGCAATGTGTTCACTACAGCAGACTATAATTGGATGCTGATTTGATGGGAAATAAACCACAGTATAGTGAAAATTGCTAGATTTTGTAAATGACCGGTAGCCATTTTGGATATGGAGGTAACAGTTGGTGACCACAACTAGCTATAGCATTTAGCTTTCCAGCTTTAGGAAACCTTCCTTGTTCCTGTTATACCACAGCTTTAAGATGGTCGTCATTATGATTGGAAAGATTTAATTTTAACCTGAGGCCCTATCAATCCCTTCTCACTCACCAAACTGTAATCAAAATGACCCAAAGCCGGCCAAATTGTTGTTTTCTCCTTGAGTTCATTGAGTCAACAGCCTCGGAGAACAATGTTCCAGTTATTCACAGCAGCATGGAGCAACATATTAGGTTCCAGGCTCAGGTTATCACAGTGACGAGCGCTCCCATGTGTTTATCAGTCAGTCACGTTTTCAGGGTCACCCCCTCTGTCAGCGATCGGTTGGACTACTTCCTACTGACGGACAGAGCAAAGGCAGAAATGCTGATAGGTGAGCTCCCCTCTTATATAGTTGAAGCCTGACATTTAGATGAGCTAAGCTGCTTTGCTCTTTCACTCTAGGCTTGATATTGGCATGTTTGGCTTCCAAGCTGAAGTAGGACTGTACCTGGCCGAAGAGGTCAGGGGAACCTCATTGTGCTACATTAAAAGAATGCTTTAATGTGTGCAAAACTTTGTTGATATTTCGCTAATGTCGAAAAAACACAAGTTCGCAATTGTGGTGTTTCCACTGAATAAGTAACACAATTAAAATTACACAAGAATAAGTTTGTTCACGCAATAAGTCATAAAAAACAGGCCATGCCATCGTCCTCCGACCACTTCCTGTCGTCTTCTTTGTCTTTTCTGCCAGTAGTAACTTCCGGTTGTTGATCCCATGACTTGTGTGATATACTCATTTCGATACAGCCAAAAAACCCACCTCAACCTAGCGCAGAAACTTTTTATCAAAAAATGTGAGTTTTTTTTCAAACTGGCATGCTTCCAATTTGCCCAATTTTATGCTCAATGGAAGTGCAGCGAACGATGGCAAAATATGCGCAAACAGAAAAAGGAACTGATGAACATGGGTAGAACTTTTGACTCGAGAATGATTCCGAATTACCAGGATTTGCACTTCTTTGTGTCGGTCTGTCTCATATAATTCCAATAAAATATGTTGAAGTCTGTATTGGTAGCAGGAGAAAATGAGGAAAAGTTCAAGAGACATCAGAACTTTTGCAAAGCGCTATGTTTGGGCTCACTCAAATGGTTTTGGCCCTTAGAGGCTGTGATTAAGACAGAAGTGAACAACATGAAATACAGCAGGGAAACGTCCGCCGCCTGCCTTGAAGCTACTATGGCTGTTTGCAAATTAACGCAGGAACATTTATAGACATGTTAAAAATGGTTTGGTAGGTGTGAATGATGGAAGAACCAAAAACAGACTGTTAAACAATTAGCGATGTTGCTCATCAAAATGCCATTGTTGAAGAAAGGGGCTGTAATTGCCACTCCAAGATTTTGCTCATTTGTACAGATAATAACTGTCTAGAAGCTCCTGTCTGTTTAGATTCCATTATGGGATTGTAAGGCATCCATTCATGCAAAGAGTTTAAAATAAAGTGATGCATTACTAATAGCCAGATGATACCCCTTTTTTGTCAAGACAGCGTTTTCTCCGGTTAAATGTGCCAGGAGAAAGACTTTGACAGTTGACTTTAACTTTGAGGGGTATTCACATCAGATACTCGCTTAAACATCGCCCTGTGTCAAACGAAGTGAGCACTTTGAAAAACCTGTTTACCCCCTCACTTGTGGTGGCGTTGTATCAAGAAAACGACACAAAAACCTTTATAGAAGACATGAACTCAACTTCCTTCTTCAAAAAATGTAAGCAAGAGTGAGCTGTCGTCAGATATTAGCGGTTGTAGAATTTCTCTTTTGTCTTTGGCACAAAACCACGAGCCATTTCTCACACTAGTGCTAGAGTCTCAGATTTGTTTTGGTTGTATTTACCCAGAATGCCATGCGCTGTAGTTTTCATCCAGCCTGCACTAGAGTTCACTTCAACCGAGGTGTGACTTAGGTTTTTAGGCAGACCAGAGTTCACTTTTTTTTGGTTTGCATCAGAATTCGATTGCACGTTAACTCCTCCCCAAACGAACCGGACTTTCTACACAAACAAACTAGAGTTTGATTAAAGCAAACTAAACATGTCTGGTGTGAATGCACCCTAACAAGTCTGGCTTTCCTTCAACAATGTTTCTTTTTTTTTCTATACCAAAACGACCAGATCTAGAGCTAGAGATCATGGATCATCGCAGGTCAAACATTCAAACATGGGACGAAAGTTGGAGCAAAATGCCACCACTGTGCTTCAAAGGCATCTGGAAATCATATTTTTCTTTTAAACGAAAGCCAACACTTGAGTCAATATCATCTCTGATATGCACATCACGTTTCGGCGTCCGAGATGAACGAGATCTCTGAGGTGTCCAGCTAATCAATGGGCATATGGCTCCTCAGCATCCTTTCAGATACATTAAGATTCCCTGCCTCATCTTCGATTAGTATTCAACGCGTCGTCAAAACGGACTGCTGCACCTCATCGCCTCTCAATGCGTGTGTCATTTCTCAGAGCGGCCGCTGGCAGAGGAGCGTCCCTTTGCCTCTGATTAACCCCCCTCCCACAAGCAAGGTCTTCATCCTGCCAAGAACTTGTGCAGACTTTGGTGTATGTGTGTGTGTTGTTATTCGGGATGGGGGGAGAAATAGAAAGTCTGTGAGTGAGGCAGAGCGGTAGGGGAAGGGAGGCGCTGCAGCTCTGAACAAAGATGCACGTGCACGCTGGCCCACGTTATCATCAAGAAAGGCAGAGAGTGGAGGAGGGAGGGGAGGAGCACAACAGAGACCTGGTAATCTATCAGCATAAGGGAGTGAAAGTGCAGGTGACCTGTGACGCCGCAAAGCTAACCGCCGCTAACCAGCCTTCCTCTGTTTGCTGATCAAGAGGGATTAGCCTGCTCTGTCGCAGCCACTTCATTCCAACGGGGTTTGATCTCCACAGAAGGCTAATCCCGGTCGAGTGTGTGGGAACAGAACCAGCCTGGTTCTCTAAAATGAACGGAAGCTGGGAAAGAGGGGAACGCTGTAGAGGAGGGAAATCAAAAGTTCTGAGTTATTCTCCGTCTGACCTTGAATGCCCCTCGCAAAAACACACGCATTCCTGCACATACACACACACACGGTACCATTAAAAGCTGCTCCTGTATTGTGCTGGGGCTGCAGTGAGGGCTACTAAACCCCCAGCGTCTGTCTTTCAATAATGCATGATTAATTAGGCAACTCTGAAATAGAGTGAAACTGAGCAGGATGGAAACTAGAGAGGAGCTCAGTGGGTTACTCACTGTCTCTCTCTCTCTTTCTATCAAAACCACACACTCACATAGACACATGCATACACTCTGCTGCTCTCTGTCCTACAACAGTGTACTTAAATGTACAAACAGTGGGGATTATTTTATTGCTCTAGAAGAGAGGATTACTGTGAAGCCAAGGGAACTTAATCTGAATGTAATAAATGACCCATTTCTAGTTAATATCAAAGATTCATTATCCAAAAAGATCTGGAATGCAGCAAAGGTCACAGGGCCAAAGCTTGAAGCAAGCTGGTGAACACGCTGTAGGATTTGGAAGCTAAGGGACTTTGGCGCCTCAGAGGATCATGGAAACTATAACAGATCATCACCGGCCTCTTGCTAGCACCACTTTCAACCACCTTTTGCGTTCAGAGCTGCAGTAATGCTTCGGATCTCTTAACTACACAAGCAGTCTCCTGTCAGACTACTTCCCAAAGTTTCTGTTTACAAGGCGAGCAGTGAGATTCGAATGAATCTCACAGAAAGTCAATCATTTGAATTTCTCTCTTAGACCGCAACCCACTTCCTCTATTATTATTATTATTATTATTATAGTCACAGTTCTGATTACAACAATACACTTTACAGGTGTCTCTTCTTGTTTGTACGTCATTAAGTCATTGATATTTCACTGCCCAATACTGCTTAGTATTGGCTTTATGTTCTATAAATGGGAGAAAATGAGCAGGTATCGGCATGTGTAACGTGTATTGACTGGTGTGAGTCGGCACATTTTGCCAACTTTGGATATTGTTGTTGTGAGTTAAGACTTCATCAACTAAGAGATCATTTTGCATTAAATGTGGCAGTGTTATGTAAAATGAGCTTTACTTCATGTTATGATGTTATTTCCTCATCAAAAACATACCTGGAGACTTGCATTGATTCTTTTATGAATGTTTGAGAAATCCTTGGATCTCCCATGGCAATAATTCAGCTGTGAAAAACGGCTGGGTGGACCTAGCCCCGCCTCCTCCTCAGAGCTGCAGTTTCCAAGCTTCCGAGCTTCCACCTCACAGACCCTCATTCCCTGTGACTCTTCCACTCAGCTCCTTCTGACTAGCCAGCAGCAATTAGCAAACACCTGGTAGAAAACTGCATTTTCATTTACTTGGTTGTGCTATAAAATGGCACCAGGTGACCAGAAAATACATAAAACTGGTCATTAAACGGGACAGCGATCCCAAACACAGCAGCAAACCTACAACACAATGACTGAATGAAGGGCCAGTATTATGTATTTTCTGGTCACATGGTGCCATTTTATAGCACAACCAAGTAACCTAAGTTATTACCTCAATATGTGGATGATATGAATTACTACATTTCATTTTAGACCTTTAGGGTAAATAGAGTATTTTTTAACTTAATTGAACTGAATTTCTATTCTAAAAGAGTCACACTTGCATTAGACTTGGTTTTGTAAACTCTAATTACGGGGAAAAACAACCCCTATTCCTTGTAGCACCTCCAAACAAACAACACTTATTTTGTCTTTTTCTGCCTGGACGATCAGGAACTCTGAGAATTACCTGCTAGCTGAGGCTTGACGAGCTCCTGGGATTTTGCTTTTTTTTTTTGTAATTTCTTGGAGCATTGTTCAGTTTGACCCGTGGTTTTGTCAAACTGAACTTTTGGCTTTTGTTCAAGGGTCGATAAAATCACAATCTTCAATGTATTTTATTTGACCAAAAGCATGAATTTTTGAAGTAGAGGGAGAATATTTTTATAATAAAAAATCCTAACATGTGGGACATGGATGGAGTTAAATTGGGGCCATAAAGTTTTTTTCGAAAGAAAAAAAAGATTTCAACCTGAAAAACCCTTGAATCTGAAAAGTAGTTTTGGAAATTTTTTTTTTCAGTTTCAGAACAATTTTTCAGTTTTAAAATAATTTTTATTTAGAACAAACTCTGTGACCCCAATTTAACCCTTTAGACTGTCATCCATTTGGTCCTGAGTCAAAACGTTTGGGGAGAGGCCATCTGTGAACATTTTTAAAGTTTTAAAGTTTTGCCACAGGTTCTCTTTTGGATTTAGGCTTGGACTTTGACTGAGCCATTCCAACACATGAATTGTCTGTAATCTAAGACATTCCACTGTAGCTCTGAGTGCAAATTTAAGTTTGTTTTCCTGCTAAATATGAACTTTCCCCCCGTCTTTATGAGAGCAAAGCACCATCTTCCTTACATGCTTTGTGACAGTCACACATGACTTCTTATGGATTCCAGTGACATTTTTTTGCACAAAATCCAAATAGAAAACATTGATGTTTGTGTCTGTCATGTGAGAAAACGTGAAAAAGTTCAATAAGTTTGAATAGTTTTGAAAGAGAGTGAAGGTTATAGCTGTTGTGTCAGACTTATTTCCCTCCCAACCTGCCGTCAGGTCTTCCCTGGGCTGGAGACGGCTAACATGGATTTAAACCGTGAATAGGGAGCATTCAGCAGCGCTTCTGCCTCATTCCCACAGAGACCGGGGCCTGGGGTGGAGTTTCATCCACTGCTCTGGCCCCAGTGAAACCCAAACCTCACGTATCCTCTGATTCCCACTTGAAATATATTATTGATTCCCCTTTTGCGACCCCTCCATATTTTATCAATGCTGTGAGGTGAAAGCGGATGACAGGAAAGCTCACATCAGCACAGAGTAGACCAGTACCGCATTGAGGCGTCTCGGCTCCCCTTCTGCTTTAGAGGGCAGCGTCTCTACTGACATCTTTTACAGCTCCAGCGGCTGCACACAATTATGACCCTGTGTTCGGCCATGTTCCTGTGCCAGGAATGAGTGTGTGGCTGGGCAAACACAAGATGGGATTGTGAATTAGCATTTGATGATAACAGCTGCTGTAGAAAGTGGAGCTCTGCTTGCATACGCTTCCCACTGTCCTGATGAAAAGTCTGCAGGCTGAATTTTAACACTGGCTGCAGCAAAACGACATAAGAATATTTCTACTGTTTGGGCTCCTCTGAGGGAGAAACAGCTCTCAGCTTGTGATTGCCTTCAGGCAGCAACATGGAAAAACTGTGTTTAAAATTTATACCACAAGCTCTACTTTATAAAATTATGTTTAAAGCTTTTGTGATTAAAATGAGGCATTTAAATTCAGCATATCAAACGACACATGACCCTTCCCACTTTTTCCCCATTATATCCAGGGTGTCTGCTTATCCTAAAAAGTCTAAAATTCATGTTTCTCAAATTAAGGAATGGAAATATTATAAATTCTTTTGGTAATTAAGTTAGCCTTAAATATGTTAATTACAGGATTGATCTGGAATATTCTTGAATGTGTAGTTTTTTGTAGATGTAAACACAGCCTTACTAACTAGCTAACAAGGCTAGTTATGCTTCTGGTAACTAGCTACTAATACGTGATAGACACCACAATGTTGGCAGGAACATTGCCATTACTAGCTGCTAATACAGCTTTGCTGTCTAGCTAGCAAGCAGCATGCTAGAACAAACACCAAAATGCTAGCTAGCTAGACACTTAAAGCTAGCTAGCTAGACACCAAAGGTAGCTAGTCTGTAGGTGTTGAAGGTTAGGTGCAAATTGTAGCCGACGTTCACTTTGTCCACTGGCTCACTTTTGTTGCCAACACGTACAAAGCTAGGCCATTCTGTGCAAAAAAATCTTTTAAGCTTGGCACAACGAAAGGTGAGGCTGCGGAGGGCCATTAGCAGTGTGAAAAGCATAAAGCTGGTATCAAGAGCCTCAAACAGACCCAAGAAGTTTCTTCTTTCTTTTTTTTTTCCTCGCTATTCTTGATTGTAATACAGTAAGATCCCCCAACTACCCACTGTATTTATAGTTGTTTTCAATCTTAAATTTAATTTGAGGAGGCATTCAAAAGGTCTTAAAAAGTCTTAAATTTGGCCTGCTGAAACCTGCATGCCAGACTAAACCGGAATAAATTAATAAATGGTTAACGAAAATTAGCAGAGTTAGCATCCACGTGGAAATAAGTTGGGCAAAGTAGGCACCACATTTTTTTAAATCCTCAATAATAAATAGATAAGTATCAGCTGATATATTTATTAACTTTTTTGTTTTGAACAAGAGCCTGGATGGATCACCAGTCTGTCACAGGACAACTCGGAGACAAACAACCATGCACACTTATACTTTTGGGCTACTGAGAGAGATAAATTGACCAAAATATACGTATTTTTCGGAGCACCCGGAGAGAACCTACACCAGTTTGGGGAGAACATGAAAACTGTATGCAAAAAAACAAAAAAACAAAACAACACAGGCCGGGTTTAGAACCCATCACTTTCTTGCCATGAGACAGAAGCTAACAACTGCACCACTGTGTATAGCCTGTTATGCTAAAAAACAATCAAAATCCTATGATTTAATGGCCTCTTTTTGTAATGAAAGTCTGCCCTCTCCACTCTCAGAGTAGCTCTTTCTCTGGAGTCACAGAGTTTGCTTTGATGACTCATTGCTGTTTGAGATGGCTGGAAGCTGCCTGAATAATATCTTTCCCCATTTCGCATTACAAAACAGCAGTTTGCCTCATCCAGGTGCACAGACACAGGTCTGGATTAATGATGAGCTGCAGATTGCTCGGCATGATCAGTCCTCTCCCGAGCCGCATTCATGTGCTTCCAGTATTTGATGATAACAGCTAAGAATAATTATTTCTTCCTGAGAGAGAACAGGCAACTTGAGATGGAGACGTTTGTTTGGAGAAAAGAATTTTGACTTCTAAGGGAAAAAAAACACAACATTTCCACTACAGAACGCATTCTGTTAATTTGCGATATATTTTTAGTCATTGTAAATCCGTCAAAAGAAGTGAGTAATTTAGCGAACTCATCTAAGAACACGCACACACACACACACACGCACACACACACACAAAAACCCCACTATAGAGACAATAAAACAAAGTCAGAGGTTTGGTACAGATTCAATACAGTAGCAAAAAAAGAAGACAAAAAACTAAATGAACAAATGCTGGATTTAAAATACTCTCAAAAGCAACAATAGCTCTATTCAGCTGGTAACGTCACTTAGAGATTTAAAATCTTGACTGTATTTTCTAATGATTATAATTTATAATAAGTGATGAGTACCAAAAATGAAAGTTACAGACTAACTGTGAGGTCATCCCGGCAGTCCTATTCCGCCACTTCTCAACAACGTCCTCCCTGACCGGTCTGCTGTGTTCCTTGATGCTTTTTCATGATTGTTCTCTTAGGAAATTTCAAACACCTGAGGTCTTCACCAAACGGCTCCAGAAGACGTTTGGTAATGGACTGAATTTGCTAATTGTAGCAGTTGGCTACTCTTAAACTGAATCGCATAAATGTACGTAATTTCTTACCGTTTTAAATAAACTGTCCTCCACAGCGTTAGTGGCTTTAAAGACATGAAAACCGGATAGTGGAAAAGTTGCCTGTCAGACCTCGCTGTCTGACAGGCTGGGGCTGCAGCCAGTAGTCATTTTAGTTATCAGTTATTCTATTGATCTGACAATTAATCAGTTAATCAAATAAAAATATTGCCATATTCTGTAGATTAAAATTATTAAAATTATGAATAAACAAACTATTCAACTTCTTAAAATCAGAAAATGAACATTTTGTTGCCTAAAATGCAATAATGTAGCAATTTAGTAAATTTGATCCAGGCGCCACCTGAGCAATTTAGACTTGACATATTTACAGATAATGGATTATTTGGATCTTAAATGCTAAATGTTTATATTTTTGTGTACAGATTTGGCTTAATTACTGGTTTGACCGGGTTGTTCTTTCAGCAAATTATGGCCTTTTTTTTTGTCTGTATCCTCCAGTTAATCGATAACTAAATTAGTCCATGAATCTTTCAATAATCGATTAATCGCGATTAGTCTTCTCAGCTCTAATTTAGACAACGGATGGACGGGTCCCCTTAGCCTTTAGTTAGGTGTTTAGGAGTAAAGGGGTTCTAATGCAAATGTGTGTTTTATATCTTAGTGTTTTATTTGTAAAAACAGTTTTAAAAAAATCTTATTTCCCTTTCACCTCACAACTATGCACTACTTTGTGTTGGTATGCCACGGCTTTTTTGCTGTAACGTGACCAAATAAGGTTAAGGGGTACGAATGCTTCTGCCTCGGACTGAACTGTATGCTTCACACTTATCGTTTGGAGACTGACGTGATGACCTATTTTCTATTGAGGATTTTGAAATATCTGACGTCTGACTGCTGCAAAATTACTTCTCCATGTAGATGCTAGGTCTGATAGTTTTTCTCCAAATCTTTATGAATCCACTGAAACCAAGGATCAGAGTTCAGACTCGAGTCAGATAATTGCAAACTAGCAATAAACAAGCAGTTATCCCTGAAGTGGAAAAAAAAAAGAGGAAAGGGAAAGGCCTGTCAAGATAAACAAATAAGACAAAAAAACTAGGTCAGTGATTGTGTTTCCCAGGGTTCAGGCACAGAGGCCGTCCAGGCTTTCAAATATGAGAATAGCTACTTTGTGAAGTTGTTTTTCTTTGATCCAATGATGTTTGCTTATGGTTACAGACTCACTGCAGAGCGAACCTCCTCCAAACTAATCAAAATGCGGAAAAAAAAAGTAATTGATCCAAACTGGAGAGAATGCGTACAGACAGGAATATTCCAGTCCATTGACATGTTGACCTCGCAGACACACAGAACTATGTCCGGGGTCAGTCATGTGAATTACACACACACACACACACACACACACTTTGCTGTGAGCCAGCGAGGGTGAAACGCTTTGACGGACTGTGCTCTGAAAGCAGGTTTGCCCAAGCTGTTTGCGCTGGCCGTGCCCCAACCTACAGCTACTCACACTGTGGCCAAGTACAGGCCGGAGGAAAAATACGCAACATTTGACGGGAAACAAAGGACAGATAGGGTGGATCAACATATATGTAGAATAAAGAATACATACCTTAGTAGAAAACTTTTTCACAGAGCAAAGAGATGGAAATGACAAACATCAGGGCAAGGGGGAGGAAGCAGAAAGAGGTTTTGATTTGTCAATCAGCATGAATATTTTTGATTAATAGTTTTTCGCACGTGGATGAAATCACCCACCACTTCTCTGTTACATTCTTCCTAATCCCTCAGTTCTCGTCCAGGCCTGATCCTTGCTCAGGGCCACCTCCACCCACACTATGGGTCATAACAGACTGTAAACTAACAGACTGAAACGTAACCCCTGACAGGATTCAGCTCAAAAAGAGACAGGTAGACCCGCTGAGGCTTTCCTTTTTCACTCTGCAACAACAGACTAGCTACCTTTGGTGTCAAGCTTTGAGGAAATATTCCTGTGTTTTTAGATTGGAGTGTTGGTAGATCCACCAAGATTCTGATGTCATTACTGTCTCTGCTTCAAAGCCACACCATATTGGCTTTGAAGCCAATATGGTATCTAGACTTTTGCCTAGAAAGTCCAGTTTGTTTGCAGAGGTGTGAATGCGCATTCAAACTCTGACCAACCAAAAATGCAAACTGCGGTCCTCCTAAAAACCTAGATCTCTGTTTGGTTGAAGTGAACTCTGGTGCAGTTCAAACGCATATGTGAACCAAGCAGACCGGAGATCGCTCCACAAGCAGGAAGCAGAGTAGCGCAGGGGATTCTGGGTAGATACAACCAAAACAAATGTGCAGGTTGAGCGCTAGCTGAAGAACCATATGTGATCTTTTGTCGTCAACAAAAGTGAAATCCTACAACCGCTAAGCTCTGATACCTCTCCGTTTTTGTTTCAAGAAGAAGGATGTTGCATTCATGTATTCCTCAGAAGTTTTCTTGGTAGTTCTTGGTGCAGCCCCACAACAAGTGAGAGGGGTGAACAGTTTTTTTTTTTCCAATTAGTTTAGTTCGTTTGACAAACCGCACCAGCTGAAAATGAAGCAAATGTTGCAATTATGGTCCCCAATCGAACCGAATCTACCAGACCACCAGGTGTGAAAACACCCTCAAATGCAACATGATCAATCTTGAGATTGTGCTTTTCAACTCAAATGCCTTGGCTGGAAGAGTCCAAGAATCTTGTCTGCAGCTAACAGGAACATGTAGTGAAGGGTGGACAAACTGGACTTTCTCTGCTCTAGTCCAGGCTGTTGTGAAGAAAAATCTGTCCAATTGTATGTGATTGTACTCATTGTACCGGGTCGACGGATGAAAAATAGCCTTTTGGCTAATTCTGGCATATTTAGAGAAATGTTAATTAGTGTCCGTTGTCCCTCCTAAGTAAATTAATACAACAATACAGTGTTCACAGAAACAAGGTGCTGGTGTCCAATCCCTTCCGGGTGGAGTTTGTATGTTCTTCCTTTGCACATGTGGGTTCGCTCTGGCTTCCTTCCACCACCATGGTCAACCTTGATCATCCTCTACAGGAGGCCGTCTTGAGAAAACACAGTAACTTCAGCCAGAGGCTCTCTTCAGATTCACTGTAATACAGACCGCTACAAGAGATCTTTTCCTAACGACAGCCATCACCATCCTCAACAACTCTTTGAAGAATCTGAATTAATGAGCTACGACAACATTTATTTTCCCTTCGGGTTTAATAAAGTATTTTTGAATTTGAATTGAGTTGAATTGAATTTGAATAAACACGCAGGCGCTGCTAAAAACCTGAGTCAGCCATAATGTGTCAAATGAACCTAGCGCTGGATTGGTCTGTGTGACCCAGGAGCTGTTTATGAATATAACCCAATCTGGATTGGTTCTAATTGTGCATTTGGTGATGTTTTTGGAACATCACCTTGAGGTCTAAATAACATAAAAAAAAAAAAAGAAAAAAAAAAGAACAGCATGTACATCATTATTACTAACAACCAAACCAGAGCATCAATTTAGAGGTATAACAGGGCTGGGACAGTATGTCCTAACTAAGAGGGACATTTTTTTTTTTCCTCCCCATCTGGACGACATCAGGCAGAGCCTCAAAGGAAATCCTTTATCATCCGGTGATGCTGCAGGTAGGCGCTGCCGTATCCATCCCTCAATTTAAGCCGACCGAATAAAAACGAACTGACCGCGATGACTGTTCACCTTAACGCTTTCTGATTACTGGGCTAAATTGCACTGAGTAGCAATTCCCAGCCAAAGAGCAATGTCACAATTACTTTCTTTCTCTCCCTCGCTCTCTGTCTCCCCCAGAGATTGGAGCATGGAGCTGCTGATGCGGTCTCGCGGTGTACAACGGCCCCTGAAACACTTGTTTTTCCAACTCCAAGGATCTTTTTTGTATTCTCAGGCTCTTTTTTTTCTCCCCCCCCCTCCCATCCTCCTTTCAGCCTATCACCTTTCTGCATTTCTATCAAAGGACGTCTATCAGCGAAATATTGCTCCAGCTTCTCTGGTTACTCCAACTGCACTGTGTCAGCTCTCTGAAGCAGAAAGGACTCCGACTTCCGGCCAGCACCGTGCTGGCGCGAGCGTTTCGGCCCTCAGACAACAGACCGGAGCGACGTCTCATATTTATATCTCATTAAAAACACCGACCGCTTTACTTGACCGGTCCAATAAATATTCATCCTATACAAGCAGGGAGTGCCTCCTGAATTCCCAATAGGTCATTAGCAAGAGATATAAGGAAATGACTAAAGGACCTGCTCTCTATTTTGGCTTTGTGTCACATGTAAATTACACTTCCTGCTCCACTTTTAAAATGAGCAACAGCTTAAAAAAAAAAAAAAAAAGCCCCATTGCCATTTAAAAAATGAGTTCTGACATTTGTCAGAAAAATAGCACTTGAGTGCTACTCAAACTGTGTGAAGAACAGGGGCTAATGTGAAAGAATCGTTGCCATGACTACGCTGACATCATTCCGGGCTTCTCAATAGCGGCTACTCTTTTATACAAACTCCAGCTCTATGCATACACTAAAGGAAGGAGGGGGAGGGAGGGGACAACAACAAAATGTTTTGAGTTTGCCTTCAAGTGTCCACATGCAAATGTTTCTGCTAATATCTTTTCACGATGATGCGTGATGTTCACATAATCTGACATCATCTGCTGCAGCGGCTGCCAGGAAAGAAAAAAATAAATTAAAAAAACAGAATTCGCCCCCACAAAGGAGAGGAGAGGACAAGAAATCTGTTTTAAGGATTGTACAGCGGGTGCGGGGGAAGAAGGTTGCCGTCCAACTGGAAGATGAGAAGAGTGGGAGTGGGAGTGAGGGGAGTGGGGGCTAAAATACTTATCCCAGTGACGGGGACAGCCTGCCAACTGTAGCACAACCCATTCAGTATTCATAGATATGTGACACATTCCTACAGCGGTGGATGGCTCTCGCTCTAAAACCCCCTGCTATCCACAAGTGCTGGCTGTTCATTTTAGAGCGCAATTGAATTTTTCACAAAAAAAAACCAACTGTTAATCTGGCTGCAAGGGCGCAGCTTCAACTTCGCCGTGTAGAGCGACGTGTGAACCGGGGACAGGGAAAAAAAAACAAAAAACTACTGAGTGATCTTGTCTCCGTGCCACGGCGGTGCTATTAGGCTTAACGCGACCCGGCTCTGTTCTGCTGTCTGATTCATGACACAGCAGCCGGCGTACTAAACATAATCCTCTGACATGAAACCAAATAGCTGGGCAGAATGGTATTTTTAAATAGGAGGAGCACAGCTGATCTCCTATTGTGTAACCTTCCTGCTTCTCCAGATGGCTTGGTGCAGAACCTTTCCAGGGGTCAGAGCGCCGGGCTCAGACACGAAGCCGCTGGGAGAAACATCGTGGCGTGACTTTGTGCCGTGTTTCATATGAAAACACCACTCAGTGTCCCCCTTCTGGAAGTGTAAACTCACATGCAGGGGTCACAGTGAAATTCTGGTGCAAAAGTATTCAAAGCCATTAGACCTTTAGACAAAACGATAGCCACAAACCTCCTTGTAGTTTTAGGCTGTTAAAGGGAAAGTTTCATGTGTTTTCCTATGTTACCTTCAGTTGTTGAAAGAATGCAGTATACATGAAATTTAACTTAAAAGAAATGTTTCTCTGTAAATTAGCGCCTTGAAATTGGGCCTTTGTCTCTTTAAGAAAGTTTCTGAAACCCCGCCTTCAGGAAGTCATCACAACATGGCTCCTCTATTAACCCTTTAGCTATGATTTTACCAGAGTTGCACTAAGAAGTGGCTCCTATAATGAGCTCAGCAGATGCTCAGTTCCACCAGGTGTTTGCTAATTGCTGCTGGCTAGTCTGAAGGAGCTGAGGGGGGAAAGCTCTGAAGCTCGGAAGCTGTAGCTCTGAAGAGGAGCTGTGTCTCGAAGGCGGGGCTCGGTCCACCCAGACGTTTTGCTCGGCTGAATGGTTGCCATGGGAGATTAAAGGGTTTCTCAGACATGCATGGAAGAATCAAGGCACCACTCCAGGTATGTTTTTGCTCAAAAAAGTAATTTTAACATAATACTGTCCCTGTAATGTTAATTCAATAATTGGAGGTCTGGCGATCATGAACTCGATGGCTTTGTTCAATTCCACCACGACCGCTGCTGAAACTACAGGCAGACTACAATTACAAAAAACTGGCATCAGTCGTTTACAACTGGAGAAATCCAGCTAAATGGGAGAAATCCCAATCAGAATTCTCAGCCGGATATGTGAATCAAGCAGAATTGCACGCAAATTCAATGGGCAGGATAGCAAAAATACTAAATATGGAGGGAAATTAATACCAGGGTGGCATTTTACCTTCCAGTAGGACGAAAAAATCCTAAGCATGCAGCTGGAGCTACAATGGAATGGTTTGGATTACCCAAAGTCCAGACTGGGTAAGTAAAATGTGCTTCTACAAAGTACTGATGCTGTGTCAACAGAAAAAAAAAAAATCTTTTTGAATACTTTTTCAAGGCATTTCTGTTAACTCGGGTTTTGCCACTGCTTGTGTTAGTGACCTTCCTGACACTGGTGAGAAAAAAAATACTTCATTTGGCCTCCCCTCCTGCCTGCTGCAGCATTTTTAACCAACCCAAAAGGAAGCAGAAGAATCAGAGACAAGCAGTCAGAATGTACCACAGCTCATTTTCCAAACCTTAGTACAGCTTATTGTATAAACATTGGAGCTGTCAATAAATCGTTATCAGCAGGCCTTCTTTTATAACAACTGTCTGTAGTCTATCTTCTCTTTAAATTTGAAGGACGAAGATCGTCCAGACAGCTGCCTAATCATGTTGTCATCACTACAGAGCAATTGTAAACGCTGTTTCATGCCTGCCTTTCAATAACTAGGCTGTAAGTTTTCTATTCTACCCACAATGTCATTTGTTTCTGTGGTACTGAAATACAGTTTCTGCACAGGCAAGCTGTTGCAACAACCAGCCATGGGGGAACCTTGTGTTTGCAGAGAGGATCGACAGTGCAAATTAACTGCAGCTAAGTTTGCTTTTAAATGTATTTTTTCTGATTTAGCAATTTGAAACATTATTTTTTTTAGCAAAATCCATTCAATATAGTCTACTATATAAGTTTATTCACACCTTTGCTTACTCTATGAAGCTCTAGAAGCTACAAAGCCAAGTAGCTAAATGGTTACATAGCATAGTAGCTACTAAGCTAAGTAGCAGTATGCTACTTTAGAAGCTACTGGCCATTCTCAAGCTGTATTGACCTTCTAAAGTGAGGTTTTATGATTACTTACAGATGACATGCAGCTATGTAATTCACTGAAATGAATTCCAGCTAAGTTTCCAGCTAATCTATATTTTGTAATGGTCTGTTTCTGTTGTTGTACTTCATTCTTTAGGAATAAGCTTTACTTTTTATTTAACATTTTGAAACATGATGAATAATTAGAATTTTGGTCAAATTCATCACAAAATGAGCTATTATAGAAGTTTATTTGCACCTTTCCTTAAACTATGTAGCTCAAGAAGCTACACGCAGGTCATAAAACGCAACCATGAGGCTAATATGCTACTTTAGAAGCTACTTGCCATTGTGAAGCTGTATTGATCTTTTACAGTGAAGATTTATGATTACTTATACATAATATGCAGCTCTTTTATCCGCTGAAATTAACTGGAGCTAAGTTTGCTTCAAGCTTTATTTGTCATTTACCATTTTGAAACATAATGAAAGATTCATATTTTTGGTAAAATCCATTCAATATAGTCTACTATAGCAGTTTATTTACACCTTTACTTATACTATGTAGAAGGAGCTGCATAGTGCAGCTACTAGTAGCTAATGCTATGTGACTTTAGAAGCTGTCAACCTATATCACTTGTAAGGTGATATAGGTTATTATGACTTTATTTTTTTTTTTTTTTTTATTAGCATGGCGCTAATCGTTCATAGAAAAGTTTGAGAACCACTGCTTTTATTTACTGGCATCTGAACATATCTACGCCACATTTTACAGTTATTTTAATGTAAAAAATAAATTCTCCGGTATTAGCAGCAGGTCATAAAGCGCAACCATGAGCTAAGATCCCACTACAGCACTGGGGAAGGCTGTATCGGGAGGAGCCGATAACCCTACGAGACACCGTCCACGCTCCAAGTGAAGTAATGCACCGTTAACAAGAAGAGAATATTGATTGTGCTGCAATAAAATGAACATGCCGTGTTATGGTTGTTGTTACCGACTGCAGCATACATCCAGATTTATGGTGCTGCGCTCACCCAGAGGTCAGAAAACACTGATATATGAAAAATGAAGATTAAGAGGGTTTGTCTGCAGAAGGGCGCAGGGTTTAATAAAGAACTGCTGGGCAGATGAGAGCGAGTATTTGTCTCGGTAGCCTATTCATTTCTGGCCTGGTGTTTAAATTACACTTGTTCATCTTCCGCAGAAAGACACAACCCGCTTAAAGAAAGGAGCTGCCATAACTCGAAATTGAAAAGGGTAATAAAAACCTCGCTGCTTCTTCTTCTACTTCTTCTTTTTCTTCCTCCAGGTGAAAATTTCAGAAGTCGAGATTACGAAGCAGCGCCCGCGGGGAGCGAAGTCATCTTTCTGAGCGCCATTTGGACTTTGAAGTCCAGTAGAAAGAAAAGGGATCTAATAACTCCATCTGAGGTACTTCGCTGTTAGTCGGTAATCAAAAGGAAATGAACGCAGCACCGAGCAGTGCTCCTGTGGCAAGTTCTGTTAATTCAGCATCTCCTAAAAAAAAAAAAAAAAAAAAAAAACGATGCAAAAACACTAAATCCAAGAGCTGGAACCTTGAGGTGTTATATTAAAGTAAAACAACCTCACCACGTCAGGGAAATTTAAAGCTACTAGCTGGACTGCTAGTCAAGCACCTCTGATCATTTGTTACTTAAAGAACACGTAGTGGTCAGTATTTCTACTTATTTTGCAATTTTGCTGTTTTTTTTTTTTATGCAAGACAAAATTACCTTCATAAAAACAAGATTCCACACACACGCCTCTTGTGACATCACAGAAGGCAACGGAGCAGAATCCTTTTCCGCTTTTTTTTCCTTTTTTCGTGGGTCTTATTAAAGTTTTTAACCAAGTTTGCCCGTAAAAGACACTTATTGTGTCGCAGTAAAATACGAGATCCTTAAATAGGAAAAGCTGCGTAGGTTTCGGGGAAAATTTGGCGACCATAAAACACATGGAAATCATTTGATGAATGTCGGACTGGCTAATCATCAAAGACTCTCAGTGATGATTTCTGTGCCAAAAAAAAAAACCCTCACGTGGTCTGGTTGTTTTATCCCATTACCATGACTTTCGAGTGCAAACGACGTTCCCCACAGAACTGTTGCGTCACCCCGCTACTTCGGGCAAACATAATTGCCAGGCAGAAAGACTTATAATGAGCCCATTCCAACCAGTCAGCTCCACCACGCAAGCACCTGCAGGGCAGCCTAAAACAGCACCCGCCTCATTCCAGTCAACACCAGAGTGAAGACATAAAAGGGGAAGAAAAAAAATTCCCACTGCTTGGCATTCAGAACGGGAGAAGTTGTTTGTACAAGCTGAAGTGGTGTGAGTTCAGACTGCATGCAGCGCCGCTCTACTGGCACATCAGCCATTTAAAAGGAAGAGAAATATGCTTTTTCTTTTTTTCTTATTTTTATTTGTGTTTGGACTCTAACCATTTTTAATCAAGTTAATTACGATTGATTAATTGCATTTTAATCGACTAAATAAGCACTTCCAATTCAAAAACACCTTTTGCTCCTGAATTGTTGAATAAATAGCCATATGAGCTCAACAACAAAAATACTTGTTGCCTTTAATCTGTTATTTAGGTTATTCTGTCGCTACACGAAGAGCTACGTGTAGCGACAGATAGCTGACCGAGCATCCTGAGTATTGTAAGACTTGAACGATGCGTCAGATTTACCGGTGTACCAGAAACACGAGAATATAAAGGTTCCGCCCGGAACCTTTATGTGTAAAGCAATTTTAGATTCTGTTAAAATGTTTTAACAGGTTAAAATATATTTGATTAATCGAAATGAACGCGTGAAAGCCCAAACAGAAATACTGAAAACGGGTTTAAATCATTCTGTTTACCATTGCTTGAAGATGATTGAAAAACAGCTTTGATGCTTCCGAATCCGCGCTGCAAAGGTCACTTGTTAGTTACGTTTACTATCGCTTTCTGAACAGTTTGATTCCTGTGCCTCTTGTGATGTCATCAACTCAAACAAATGAGAAACATCACCTTCCCCCCACCCCCCAAGAGTGCACTTTTTTTAAGAAACGTTGTGTATTGTGAAATTAAGTAGTGAAAATGCACACTTCCTCACGCAGCTACGGTTTTAATTGTCACTCTACGACTACTAGTGAACAAACAGACACACTCGGGTTGTATCTTTCACGGAGATCTTTGAGCATCTATACAGTTAGACAACAGTGGAAAGAATTTCACAGCTGAAAATCTCTCTGTGGACTGACAATCCCTACAAAAACATTTCTATGAGTCATGCTAAAACCTTCCACTTCGTTAGCTGTGTTTACCCATCTCCAGCCAAGACCGTTTCTGTAAGAGAACAATAGCGTCGCTGTTTTAACCACAGAATGGGACAATTACTCCACCTGTCCGATGCCAAGACTCGCACATACCTACTGAGTTTACACAGCTTGATTGGGCACCTTTCTGTCGGAGATGCGAATATGTTTGCTGCTGAACCCATGTTTTGTGCTCAGACATGTCTGAACATTTGGTCATTGTCACATGCTTTCTGTGTGCAAAAAAAGCCCAGCTCTAGTGGCCTCGGTGTGCCTCCAAGGCCCCCCACAGTGTGTTTAGTTTGTGCAAGGGTCATCCATCGCACAGGCTTCTCGGTGGTGGTGTTGGTGGTGGGGGGTGGAGGTGGGTGGGACTCATTTCTCACCCCTGCTGAGACTCAATCTGGAGAGTGGAAGAAGTCTCCATTGTGCCCGCAGCATCCTGATCCCTGCAGCCTTCTGGAAGATCGGATTTCATTTATAACCCTCTGCTTATGGAACCGGATTGCGGTTCTCAATGGTGGTTAATGCCTGAATGCACACATACGAGTTCACGTTTGCGTGATTGTCAAGATCACACAATTAGGAGGAAATATTTTTTTAAAACTGCTTTGAATTGAGGCACAATTAGCCCACAGTTAAGCAGTTCATATCTTACTTTCAGAAGAGATTGCTCTTGGTGTCTTCTTTTAGTGTAAATCAAAACTTTTGACATCTTAAAACGAAAACATCACAGCGGTTTATGCAAACACTGTGCTAAGAACTTTTCACACTCGGATGCGGGTGATTATTCACACGGGTCGTGGAAGTAAAGTGAGAAAGTTGCGCCTCCAATAATCTTCCGGACTGAAACACTTACTGAGAACGGAGCGTGTCGGAGCCGTTGGTGTCCGCACAGGACAAAGGACAAAGATCGACTTAGTCCGTATTGCTTGTTTGATTAAAAAGAAGAATTTAGTGTTTTTATGGCGTCTTACTGTCGGTGTGTGTTTACCATTACTGGAAAACGCATGACATGTCAGGATGGCTTTCTGGTAACAACAGATTAAGCTACTCGCTACTTGCGATTTTTTGTTGTTTTTTTTCAGAAATGTTGTTTATTCCAGAACACCTGTGATTATATTTCAAAATATATCCTTTAGCCAAAATACACATTTTCATTTTACTAGGCCTGCTACTAAAAAGAGATGCCTTTTGCCAAAAATAATAACTAATGCAGAAAAGAACTGTGCCGTTCCGTGGGTCAGCACTTCTGGAATTTAATGTTAACTTACGCTGTATTTAATGACAGTAAAAATGTTAAACGACAGATTAAACAATATTTTTAGTAAACTGCGGCGAATGTGAGTCACTGGTCGAGAATCGTATATATTGTGCTGGAGTTTAACCTAGATTAGACGGATTCTCCCATGTTGTCTTCTGTGTGTGTGTTTTTTTTTGTTTGTTTAGTTGTTCAGTTCTATAAACAACTAAATGTGAATCCCAAATAAACTAAAGCTGCCCAAACTGTAACTGTAAATGCTTTACATGTTCCATAATCTGTTCGTGTCGGAGCTTATCTTAGTAAAGTCGTTACATTTGCGTTATGTGGCTGTTTTTACAGCATCTGATGATTATTTACATGTGAAATGTAGGTAGGAGGAGGTGGTGTGCCTGCAATGATTGTACAGCGTGAAACACATACTGAGTATGAAACATGTACAGCACTTATGGTCACAGTAGAAGGAGACACGCATCAACAAATACAGCCCTTTGTCTATTAAAACATGCAAATCTTTAAATTCTTGTTCTCTGTTCTCAGACAGGAAGAACTTTGGAGACGCACGACCTCCGACTTCCATTTCCCTTGTAAATAATCATCAGCTTCTGTGTAAGTAAACAGGTTCAAGTGTTGTGGCATAAAGTTGTGTTTGTATAAACGGATTTTGTGTTGCTTCAATATGCAAGAAGTCTGTTTTGGTCATGGAGCATCTAACATTAGCTGCTAGCTTTAGGCTCTATGAGTAACTAACTTAGTTTCTTACTAAATGGAGATTAAAAAAAAAATCAATAGCAATATTCATGTAAATCAATATTTTTGCTTGTTATATCAGTTTACGTTTATACCAGGTACCACATTTCACACGAATGGCCAGATTTACCACATAAATCATGTTTATGTGGTAAATCTGGCCAATAGCCACCCAAGGCAAACATGACCACAGTTTAAATGTTCCTTGCATAAACTGAAACAGTGCTTATGAGATTTGAGTTGTTCTAAGACTGTAAAAGTTGCTTTGGTTGTAATATTTCAGATTTTCGGCCTGTTTTGGCTACTCAAACCAGAAAGAAATATTTTAATCCGTTTCCCAAGGGAAGCTTAATGATGTCGGACAACCTCCAGCCTCTATTTTCTGTGTGAATATATCTCTTTATTTTGAGCATGTAAAATGTAATAAATAATAATCATCTACTTCTGTGTAAACAATTGCCCGATGCAAACAAGACAGTGGTTCAACGGCTCATAAAAGAGGGCTTTCGTTAAGCACCGCTAAGTCATGGAGGTTGCACGCTATCCCTTTAAATGACGAGTACGATTTAAAAGAAAAACATCCTCACATCTTTCTGCTTTCAGGGGACATGCCTTTCTTCCCTCATCATCTTCCTCTTCTCTTGCTCTGCTGCCTCCCTCACAGCTGTATAATACATGTGTTGGGTTTGTTGTGCAAACAGAGCGAGGGAGCCCATGTTAGGTAAGAGCAGGCTGTGGCGTCATACACCTCAGGCTTGACTGGGGAGAGCATACACCTCTGCACTGCACAACTGCTAAGAGCCAATAGTCAGTATACGGAGCACACTACAATGAGTTGTACCACAGGAGATAAGCTGTCAGCATTTTCTGAGGTACACGGTGTTCAAAATGTGCTGGAAATGCAGCTGTATCAGTATGGCTCCCATCCTAAGGGAAGGCTGTTAAGGAAGGTTCAGACACACATTTACAGCTGGTTCAAGGAACATCAAAATGTCATTGGAAACATCTAGGGACACAAGCGGTGAAAGGTGTATCCTTCCGCCACAGAGGAGATCTGTTTAACCCTCAAGTAAACAGAGTGGAGGTAATGTTGAGTTTATTTCACTGTAATATATTTTGTTCAGCCCTCATTACCTCAGCACACTTTCCATAATAAACAGAAAAGATCTTCAATATGGTCGTTGTTCTCAACTACTGCTGAGTATAACATCTAATCAAAGAAAATCCTAATAAAACATAAAAACAGGATATTAACTCTTGACGTAACGTTTGCCAATCTATCATGTTCAAGTTTTGCTAAAATGTGCGGTATCCCACTCTCACCGAAAGCTTTTAAAATGTGTACTCTAAAATCTGTTCTAATAAAGTAGTCCAAAAGGTTTGAAAGGCAAGCCACTACCGTAAATAGAAACCTACTCTTAACTGAACACTGGGTAATCCAATCAGAGCTCTAGTGTAGAGGGGGCTGACAATGACGTAGCAGGGTTCGACCAATAGGAGTGGGGTATCTGGTAGCCGTCCTACCTCAGCCGCATCACCATCTCCTCGATGTCCGTGGCGGAGGACTACTATATAAAAACAAACCAACCCAAGTTTTAAAGGGCAGAGTTGTAAAAACTCCCAGGCGGAAGTGGAGTTATCTTGTGGACGTCTGTATCCCGGATTCATCCTTTATCCCACAGATACGAAACCGCCTGGATCTACAGCTACGACGTCGGCAGCAATTTTCTATTTGATTCGTACAGCTACAGTAGTGCTGCGCGAAGTTTAACATCTCTAGGAACGGGACTGTTGAGCAAGAAAGGGCCTGCTGTGAATTTCTAGGTAAGTAAATATTAATGTAACGTTAAATTAATACTCATTTATGGGTGGAAAAAGTCGCGCATTGTTTAGCCATTTCGCTTCACGACAGCGACAGGAGTTGTCGAATACGTCTGTAAGCAGCTAGTTTATTAAAATCCTACGTAGCTTCCTATCCGTCAAACTGGCTGTCAGTTCAAATTAAACCCGTTTCTCTTTCTTCTGTTCGCATGACATGGACTTGAGCCCTTTGCTTTCTCTCTCTCTCTGTGTGTGTGTGTATTTAATTTGCCTTAGTGCGCAGATAAGCGGCTGGTCGAGCTAAACATGAACAGTTCCTGAGGGTTAGCTGGTTAGCTTCCTACATTTGTGTTCACACCCTTCTTTAAGTTGGCATCAGAGCGCTATCTGCTCATCACTGACGGGGCGCATAGTGGCGATAAACCAGCTCGGTTAGTAATTCTCGCTATATACAGTTTTTCTAAAAGTGTCTGTTCGTGATTTAGCGTCTGTTTTAACGGTTAAGGCTGGACCCTGAATAATTATTATGTAATTGCAATTCCTGTCGCGAGCTCCTACGTGCTGCTCTTCCCAACTGTAGCACAAGCCGCGCGAGAAAACACAGGAACAGCCCAGGTCGGAGGCATTTTTCAAAACACATTTTCTCCTGCCGAGCACCACTCAGGAGGGGCTGGGTTGCATGAACATGTCCGTGTGTCCAATATGAGGTAGCCGCAAATCCGACCCCCCCTTGTGTTGGCACCTGCCCCTTTATCCCCCCCAGAGGTCAGCCACACGAGAATGTATCTGTCACACTGAACCGCTGGGGAACACGCACTGCTGACACCATCTCTGAGTCAGTGGGCTGCGTTTATTTATAGCTCCCGATTATTGTACAGCCCAGCTGCAGCAAAGCTCCATGCCAGGCTGCCCGGAGTTAATGGGCACGGCTAAGTTTAAGAATCTCAATGCAAGATCACCTTGAGGTGGAAATATCGCGGTATTTCTAGTAATGATAGCTGCTGCTCCTGCAAAAAATAATCTAATATACCGGTTGCAGTTATAGTGATGCCTACTGTGACATTTGTTTTGATAAATGATTCAAGAGTTTTTAGGTGTTTTGTAAAAGATGATTGTTTTTGCTGCTGTGCTTTTTCTAGAGGAACACAAGAAGAACAAGCTCAGATCTTGTCCACAATAACAGATATTTAGCAAAACCAAACATTTTCTGCTCAGTCTGCTCCTACTGCCCACACGCTGAATGTTTTTGGTGACAAACTGAAATTTTTAGTGACTCCATAGTGTTTTGCATTGAATAAGTAGATGATGATGTAAAACCATCCCCGTGCCCTTTGGGACTTGGTTTTCTGAAATACTGAAGCTGTTTTTTTTTTTTTTTTGTTAATTTTTGGTGTTTCATCTTCATTCAGATTTTAGTTTCCATCAATACTAAAAAGTTCGCCGAAGGAAAACCAAATTCTGGTAGCATCCGTTTTGAGGATGTTCTTCGTTTCGCATTTTTATGTAGTTCGTATCGACATCATCGCCCCCTGCTGACCATATTACATCATTTTTGGATGTTGGCTGTTAACAGGGTGCTGGTGGTAGTTTGTCTGTATTTTCAGACGGATTTTGTGCTAAAAGGAGTGACTGGGTGTTGCTCCTCTAGCTTTCACGCCATGACTGGGCATGTTTCTCGGGCTGGAAATATTTCAACACAGTTGAAAGTTGTCTTTCTTGTAATTACAGAAAGCAACTTCTGGCTGAACAAGCTAACAATTTCTACGTTTTTCTTTCCGTTTCAGGATCTTCAACCAAACTCTGTCAGAAGGATATTGATTTTTCAAATTCCCAACTGACCCTGGCTGCTTTGGAGGCTCGCAACGCCACGATAAAGCAACTGTGACGGTCGAAGCTAAGTCGAAGCAGCTATGCAGCTTGAAATTCAAGTAGCACTCAACTTCATCATTTCCTACCTGTACAACAAACTCCCTAGGCGGCGTGTGAATATTTTCGGCGAAGAGCTTGAGAGGCAGCTGAAGAAGAAGTATGAAGGCCACTGGTACCCGGACAAGCCGTACAAAGGCTCGGGGTTCCGGTGCATCCACGTAGGAGAGAAGGTGGACCCAGTGGTGGAGCAGGCGGCCAAAGAGAGCGGGCTGGACATCGAGGACGTCCGGAACAACCTGCCCCAGGACCTGAGCGTCTGGATTGACCCGTTCGAGGTCTCCTACCAGATCGGGGAAAAGGGCCCCGTCAAGGTGCTGTACGTGGACGACAACAACGAGAACGGCTCTGAGCTGGACCGGGAGATCAAGAACAGCTTTAACCCCGAGGCGCAGGTGTTCATGCCCATCAGCGACCCCGTCGGGGCGTCCTCGGAGTCCAGCTCGCCGTCGCCTCCCTTCAGCCAGTCGGCCGCCGTCAGCCCGTCGTTCATGCCGCGCTCCACCCAGCCCTTAACCTTCACCACCGCCACCTTCGCCGCCACCAAGTTTGGCTCCACCAAGATGAAGAGCAGCGGCCGCGGCGGTAACAACAACAACAACAGCAGCACCGCCGCCGGCGGAGGCAGCGGCGGCAGCACCAAGGCGGCCCGCACCTCCCCTACCAACAACCTGGGTCTGAATGTCAACACTCTACTGAAGCAGAAAGCCATGTCCACCTCCATGCACTCGCTGTACGGGCTGGGCCAGCAGCAGAAGGCCTCCGCCCTGTCGCCCAACGCCAAGGAGTTTGTGTTCCCCAGCCTGCAGGGCCAGTCTAGCCCCGGGGCCGCATTCCCCGCCGACGGCCCCCTGGGGCTCGGCCCCCTGCAGTACAACAATGCCTTTGACGTGTTCGCGGCCTACGGAAGCCTGAACGACAAGTCGCTCATGGACGGGCTCAGCTTCAGCCTGAGCAACATGCAGTATTCTAACCAGCAATTCCAGCCGGTCATGGCTAACTAAGCTAACATCATCAAATATGCTATTTATGAATGACGGTGGCTCAAAGAGAAGGGAAAAACAACTAAAATGAAAAAAGAAAAACGCACACCTATCAACCGGACTGAAGGATTTAGCTGAAGAAGCAGTGAAGCGCATGTGCCCAAGTGGGTGGGGGGCGTTTTTTACCGAGCGCCCTTTGAGTTCCTACTGAAAGCTTGTTGTACAAACACATCCAAGCTTGAATTCAACATGCATCATTGTTTTTCTTTTTCCTTTTTGCCAACCAAGCACAAATTTTTTTTTTTTTTTTTTTTTGTTTTTTTTTTTTTTTTTTTTTTTTTTTTGTTTTTTACTTTGAGGAACTACTCCAAAAAAAAAAAAGCAAAAAGAATAAAAAACAAAAGCTTCAAGTTTTGGCCTCTTACAGTATTTTACAGGTGGTAAGACAAGGCTGATTTTTACAAATTGGCACTACTAAGTGGGGTTACTTGGTCTTTTTCTAATTGTATAATTTAATTTAGTACAGAGTTTGTAAGATATCAGAGTATATATTGTTTCTATGACATGGTGTTGCATTTATATCTTTTTACTACTCCAGTGATCTGTGATGGCTGCAGCAGCTTTTCCTTATTTTTTTTTTCTTTTTTAAGGATAATTGTTAAAGAAATCCATCTTTGAAAAAAAAAATGGACAAAAAAAAAAAAAATCAAATATTCAGAAGATTGTGTACAAAGTTACCTTAGTGGTGGAATTGAAGTGTAGGAATATTTGCTTTTTTTCCCGAAAGATGAATCGTATTTTCTGTTAAGAGGTTTAAGATTTTTGCTATACTATGGACAAAAAATGTACTCGTATGAATATTAATTTTGTACCTACATTGTGCAATACTTGATAAAGAAAAAATACGGTATAACAAAGTATTTTGAGTCAGTGTCTTACATGTCAAGAGGGACTGAAATAGTTTATATTGTTAAGTTTGTATTAAATGCTTAAAAATGATATGCTTGTCTTTATTTTTTTTAATTTCATATTTGCACCCTGGTCTTTTTAATAAAATAAACTACAGTTGAACATGATCCTGTTGAAGTGGCTTTTTTTCTTTTTCTTTTCTTTTTATATTGCTGCTGACGTCCCTTATGATCTAACCTGTAGTAGTTTTCCAACAGGTGATCAGGCAGATAAGGAACACGTCATAATTTGTGCGTGCCAAACTTTGGTTCTGGGGAATTGCAGGTTAAAGTATCTGAATATAAGTCAGCTGTTCTGTAAAGGGCAGAGGGTTGCGTAACTTTATGTCTCCGTCTTCCTGCTGATTGCAAGGAAGATAAATGTTGGCAAATGCAACATTTGCCAACAAACACTCTGGATTTTGGAGTCGAGAGGAAACGACCTTGGAGCAAGTTGAACATTAGTCAGGTGTTGGTGCCAAGATTTCAAAGTCTGAAAATAAACTGTCAAGTAATGCAATCTATGATGCCAAATCTAACTTTGAACACGTCTAAACGGCAAATTTTTGCTCCTCTTAGTGTGGTTTTATCTGATTGAAGCCCTCAAAGAAGTAGCATTTGCTGTCAAATTAAACAATCTGAAAAGTTTTTTTTTTTTTTTTTTGTATTGCGTCTTTGACCAGCTTTACACATCTAGAGGTTCAAGTTTGTGCCAGTTCATTTGCAACATAGTCAAATTTCAGGTTTGCTTGAAAGTACTCTAGATTTGACTTTTCTGTTGCTCTTTGGCTTTCTTTGGGAAAAACAAAACAATCTGCAGCTCTTTGTAACAGGCTAAAAATGAATATGAAAAAAACTTGTGCAGATATAATAAATGCAGCTTTCTGGAGTTTTCTCATTTTTTTATAGAATAATTATATTTCTACAACAATCACACATAGTATGAGTTCGATACAGTTGTCATTAGCTTGGATTTCTTTTGTTTTTCACATTTTTCCATTTCAGAAGAAAATATGTCCATCCTTTACTTTTTTGTAAAAGTTTTCTTTTTTCTCTATTTTTAAACCTAAACATCGAAATACAATGACGATACGTTATAGATGACATAAATTTCCTATGTTAAGTATTAGAAGTTGACTTTTTTTTCCCAAAATGTCAACATTTGTGGCGTTATACAAACTTGATTTTTGCTGGTCTGAAGTCAAAAATATCTCTTTTGATTGTGGAGTTTGCAGTTGGCTTGATCTCTGTGAGAAGCTCAACATCATAAATATTGTTTAGCTGAACGCAGAGGGACTCGATTTACAGACTGGATGCAGTTTGTTTCACTGAATTTTACTTAAGAGCAACAGATCAAAAGAGGCTGTGTATATGCAAATCATACTTTTTTTTTTTTTTCTAGCTCTGGAAGACAGTTATAATTTTTCTTCCACTTCCAGATTATACTCTATTTTGTGTCATTCTAACAAATAAAATCACAAAAAATGCAGGGAAGTGTGTGTTTGAAGTGTGACAGAGGAGAAGATGTGAGTAATTTGAAAACTTGCACGGCACTTTTTTTTCAAGAAGGTAATTTTTTTTTTCTCTCTTTTTATTGACTTCCTGTTGACCAAAACATGTTGGGACATGTTTCAGCACAGTGCCTCCTCTGTTGTCACACAAGTTGTGTCCTAACCATGGAACTGCACAATGTTGCTCCTGAAACGGCAACAAGAACCACAACAAGTCGCAAACCAGAAAAGCAATTTATGCGTATGAAGATGAATGTCGGAATTTGGCAGCATCATCATTCGGGGTTATTTATGTCATGGTGGATGGAGTCACAGCATGAACGTTTACCACAGTTTTAGCTTCTTTTTAGTTTTTTTAACAGATTCCTTTACTTTTCAGTTGAATTGTACATGATTCATTTTTCATTATACATTATGTTTATAATGTATATATAATATACAACGTTTGTGCTGCTGCAACCAACAGTGCGATGCAATTTTAGGCTTGAGTAGCTTCTGTGACATGCTAGCTCATTTTTAGCACAACCTGAGCACAACAACAAAAACAAGTTTTTTCCAGCATCCCTTCAGATCCGTTTTTATTTTTTTGAAGCAAAAATTAAAAATTAACTGCTAAGAAAAGCAGCTTTGTCATCCATCGTTGTCATTCGCAGTTGCCGCTTGTGCGTCAGGTTTATGGGCGTACCAGAAACGTGCGAGTACGAAAGTTCCATATGGAACTTTTGAATGTAAAAGAACCAATTGTGTTTTAATGTTTGACATGTAAAAATCTATGTAAATTAACGTCCCTACAGTGTGTGTGTGCGTG
Organism: Girardinus metallicus; assembly: GCA_903067095.1. Lineage (NCBI taxonomy): Eukaryota > Metazoa > Chordata > Actinopteri > Cyprinodontiformes > Poeciliidae > Girardinus > Girardinus metallicus. The sequence goes on along the minus strand of CAEGAE010071074.1, from coordinate 9,309 downwards.
TGTGTGTGTGTGTGTTGGTGAAAAAATGTTTACATCATAAAAACTGGGAATCCCAACAGGAGTGTGTACATAGAGATTCACTGCCTAAAGTGCAGATACCTCAGATCAGTTTTCTCATCCAGTAAGTCATCCATCAGTAATAAGTGACAGCATAACGTGGGAGTGGGAAGCTTTGTGCCTGTTTTTGGATTCTGTCTGCGCTGATGAAATCCAAATCTCGCCTCAGATTGCTGTAGCAAATAAATTGCTCCAAATCCCTGGCGTGGCAAATGAATTCCCGTGGGCCTCACTGGGAGGAGAGAAGCTTGTAGGAAGGATTAGACAGAGAAGTGATTTTTCGTTGTTGCCATTCCATCCTTGTAAGCCATAGTCACGCCGAAAAAAAACAAAAAAACAATTTCACTTTTAGAGCCAGTGGCGTCAGCTCTTTTGTGTAGAAATCTTTTGTGCTCTTATAACTCTTATGCTTTATGGATTTATTGTCAGCATTCCAGGGCACTAAATTGAGAATCAGCGAAGAGTCAAAACTGCTTATCTAGTCAGTTTTTTATGCATTTCTGGAACTCATTCCATGCTGGAAGTGGTTTACGGCCGTCTATTTCAGCCCCCCTGCTGTAGCTCAGATGGATGTTTTTCCATGAGCGCAGCGGCCCTGCCGTCAGAGTGGACAACAATATGCAGAACACACCAAACACAGGTTGGCACATGGACGCCGAGTTCCACATGACCACCTCAGCTCCCTGCGATAAACAGGCCTGCAGATGGTCTGGAGTCACACCAGCTGGGAGACTCCCAGGGTGTGAGGTGTTGCCTTGCTGTGTCTCCATCTTGTCTGTTCTGCAGACACCGTGCTCTCCTTCTGCTTCAAAGGGAAATTTCCGCACACATTCTCCCCCCCACGGCATTAATCACAGGTCCACATCATACTGTGTTCCTAACACACCTAACAAGCATGTTGGACTTGGTTTTGTTTTCATGTGCAAATGCCAGTGAGAATGCTGCATTTTGAGGCCGATAGGAATGGTCATGTAGTGAGGAACAGTCATGGAAGATAATGTAAGACATAAGATAATATAACATAAGATCAGAGTTTTGTTTATAGCATACCTGGCAGTTATGTAAATGTGATAAATACAGGAGCTCAAAGACATGCAGTAAATCTCATGGACAATTTATGACAGCACTCAATACATCAAAGAATACAATGGCAAACCAAAGTGCACATTATATCGTGATTCTGAATATACAAAATACGTAAATACAAAAGTAGGTTCATCTTTATACCATATATTACCGTGTCAGACTGGAGCTGCCGTTGGACATTCAAATAAAAGCACCAAGCACCTGTTTGCGTCTCAGTAAAAGAAATAAACTGTGAACTCAATGACTTACTTGTTAAGAAGTCCAATTTGTCCCGATGGACGTAACACACTGCTACATGAGTCAGCTTCTGCTGTGGCGTAGATGTGCGTAACCGAGTGTTTAATCATCCAAGAGCACTAAATTTCCTCTCTGCCTCAGATGAAGAGACTGGTACCACAAAGAGTAACTCCACCACAGTTTCAGTTCCAGTGAATTAAACTTGTAGCTCTAATGGCAAACCTTTGAGAATGCTTGTAGCCTCCTTACAGGAACTGTACATGTAATTACATTTGAACATGGGAAGCTGGATTTCCAGCTGCTGGGCATTCGTTGCTGCGTAGTCATGAGCTACAGAGTCAGTACTTCCAGAAAGCAAGATGTTCTCCGCCCTGCTGGAAACGTTCAGTGAGCTGTGTGTAAATGGCATCAAGTACCTTAAAAAACTCAAATCTTTAGAGTAGGAGTTTTAGGAGTGAAACTAATTGAGTACCCACTAAAGCACTTGGGTGGTTGTCGAACTCTTGGCAATGTTATTGTCTAAATCTAAAGGTGCCTTCTCAAAAAATTTTTGGAAGACATCATCACTTCTCTTGCCACTGAGAGTACAGTCAACCTCACAAACAGCAGCCTGCGTACCAGAAACAGTCTGTGTCCTTCTCTGAAGAGAACTGTTGAGACACCCTATGGCTGCTTCTGCCACCACAAGGCCTTTCATAAACTGCTGAAACAGGCCATTTGCAGTGGCTGCATTGGGAGAGACACCCCAGGCCATTTCTTCTAAGGTAGTAAGGATAGAGTCATACTGTCCTAGAACAGAACATATGGCACTGTGTCTTACAAGCCAACTGGTTGCGCACAGTAGCTTCAGGGCAGTAGTGGTTGCATGATCAGATATCACTATCTGATCACTAACTGTTTGAATTTGCCAGACTCCCTACACAAAACTCCCCATCTGATCAGCCCAGTCAAGGGCATCTTGCACAACTCTAGAAGCTGTGCATGCCTTCTGTGCTACTAAATCCACTCCGTGAGTTTCACAGAGTACATGTAGAGCTGGTGGCTAGTTTTCCTGTGTCCCAGACATGTTTGCAGTGAAATCATAGGTCTGCCTGCGCAGTGACAATGGCAAGCTTGATCTGTAAAGTACATCTAAAGCAACTTTTGAAAGATACTGCTCTGTTGTTTCGGTCACAGAATGCATCCCAAAGGTACTTCAAGAGGATTCAAGTCATGATCCACATAAGAAAGACATACAGATTCTTGCTCTTGACCTGATATGTTTTGTGTCCCATCTACAACAAATACAAACTTTGAGAAACAGGGCTATTTTCTGCCTTTTCTTTGAGATGTTGAGACAGATTCCTCTTCTTGTAGAGCCAAACCTTTCTGAACTAAATATTTGATGGAGCCCACATTCTTTGACAAGCCATGCCTGGCTTCCTCCTGTTGTCTGGCTATGAGGCTACAGTGCTATCCTTTTTGAGCACAGACATTCATTGCATGGATGTGCAGCTGACTTTTTGCATGTCTTGAGAACTTCTTAAGACTCTTTTTACAATTCCTCAAGCCTACACTCACAAAGGCAGGATCTTGCAAATGATGACTGGAAAGATGGAAAGACGGTTCTCGCTGGCTATGTCTCTCTCATGCCTCATTTTAAGGGATTTAGGTTATCTTCAGCTACCTGTGTAGCTTTGTTGCCATAGGCTTTTAGGTTGGTGGAGGACAAACATACCGCTTTCCTTTCTTTGCTACTTTCTTCTACTACTCTACAATTTGCTATTATTTCAAATGTTAGCTTTTACGTTTTCTCAGGGGGTTTTTCTCGCCATCGAAACTACACCTGGTCTGGCATTCTGTTTGGCTTGAATACCTTCCTGAATTATGCTCTCCCTCTTCTATAGTGCTTTTCATTAACACAGAAGGTACTCCTACATCAATTTCTTTTTTGTCTGTCTGCTCTGTCTTCTCGGTCATGGCAGACGAAGGTTTCTTCCTGATAAAGGAGAGTTTTTCCTCTCCATTTTCGCTGCATTCTCTTCCAAGAGTGAAGGCAGCAAATCAAACTGAACTTTATCCAGTTTGATAGGTACGATCAACTGGAATATAACTATGCTGGAATTGAAGTGATTTTTTTCTCTATAAGGTGCCATGTGTGTTGTGAATTGGCGCTATATAAATAGACAGAAATTGAAATAATAGGGAACGTCTGACCTGAATGTAGATTGCAACCTTGATTGATACCCCAGTTCTATTCCCAGCCTGTGATCAGCGCTGTTGCTGTCATTGTTTGAAACCGAGGACAGCACCTGTTCCTGAGGTGCTGACCGAGGCGGTGACATTTACGAGACCCGTTGGCCAGAGGGTACGAGCTCATGGGAAGCGCGTCTGCATGTCAAGCAGAAGAGCCCGGCGTTTCCCTGTGTCGGAAAATAAAAACAGAGTGGGGAAGATAAAAACGAGTCTCATCCACTCTGTGTTATTTGCTGATAAACCCCGAGCCGAGGCCCTAATGAAATCAAGCTGCGCCGTGTTTGGCCAGCACCGAACCTCAGTCAGCTGCTGCTTTCAACCGCTGCCAACTCATTTTACAGGGGATCATCTGGTCGACCCGGCTCTTTTTCTGGAGCCGTACCGTCACTCAGCCTAAGAGCAGCAACTATATGGACTCCTAATCCATATTTCATTGCCACTCTATAACCGAGAGAGGAAGGTGCAGAGCTGAGTGTGTTGCTGTTGCCAGTGCAGACAGTGTGTACCCTCCCCCCCCTTTCCCTCTCCCTCTCTTCCTCCCTCTCTCTCTCGTTTGTTTTGGTCTGAAGGCGCAGTTGAAGGCTTCCGTACCGAAAGGGTGTTGCACACTTGAATAGGTTTAAAAATAGAAATTGCAGGGTTTCTGCGTCATCGCGGGAGAATCCTTTCTTCCGCCACCCCTTCCACCCACCCACCCACTGCCTCCCCGCAGAGCGCGCCGCGCACAGGAGGAGCCACTTGTATGCTAATGCTCCCTCCGTAATCATAGCGCGCTGTGACGTCAATGCCCTTAGAGGACTGCTTGGGTGGGTCCTTGAAGTTATTCGGAGCGCGCGCGCATTCGTGGGCCTCTCATGTCCGCGGTATGAAGGGAAGCTGGAAAAGCAGGTAGGTCAGAAGAAGAGAAGAGTGACGGAATAAAAATGGGACAAAGAAGATACAGAAACGTTTTTGTTTTTTTTTTCCCCAGGCTACATTAATGGCAAGCAATGTAGCCATGACAACACGTTTCCATCAGCTTTTTATGACGATAATGACTCGCTGGAGCAGAAAGGCGTGCAACTGCTTTTGAATTAGGCCCCTAGCAATTGACCAAAGGTAAATAAAAAAAAAAAAACCTGCCGCGGAAATAAGTTTGTTTTATTAGAATGTGGGAACACTGTGAAAACACTTCGGGGTTTCTCAAGTAATAGCTCTTACCCACATAATAATGGAAAAATGACAGCATTGGTGAGAAAATGGGGTTAAAATTAGTTGGTGAGTTGTTTAAAGTATTTAACAACCTTTGATCTTTTCTACATTTTGTTGCGTTTTAAAGACCAATAAACATACTTTATTAGGATTTAATGTGATAGATCAACACAGGTTAGTGAACAATTGTGGAGTGGAAAGAAAATATGGTTTTCTCCTTTTCAAAATTCTGAAAGGTGTGGCTTGCTTTTATATTCTATGGCAGCTCAGAAGGGTCAACAAAATGCAAAACCCACAATACATGCTAAAATGGCGGTAGTGCTAGCAAATTTTTCATGACTTCTATTTTAGCATAACTACCATTGACTCCCAATAAAATACACCAAAACCAGTGTTTTAAAGTGACTAAGGGTGAAAAATCTCAACAGCTTGTGATTGTAGCGCATTCTTGTAGGGTTAACATATTATACAGATTATATTTCAAAATGACTCATTTAACAAAAAATACAAGAAAATCTTTAGTTTTGTGTTCTTCCCATTGACATCCCTTGAACACAAACATGTTGGGGCATGTTTCCACACAGGAACGTAGCTCTATGGTCATACAGGGTGTGCTCCACCCAAATAACTCTGTGGTTTACTGTGATGATCCTTATGCTCACATAGAAGAAGCACAATGCCAAACATTAATGTTATAAAACATATCGAGACCTGTCTGAGGTTGGGTCCATTGATTCATTTTCTTGAGTGGTAATTTACAGATACTGCGACTTGGCTGGTTGGCTGCAAGCTTCTCCCTCGCAATTATGCTCTGTAAAAAGTACCTTAACTTACTTAAATGCAAACTTTGCTGCTAAAAGTTTGAGATGAGTAAAAGGTATTATCATGGTATGGAGACAAGACCCTAATTTTATAACATCATTTTATCAAATGAAACAAATGCCAACCATAAGACGGGCATTTCACTGTAACATAACAATGTTAAAACCAGCCCAATTCCTGGTTTTCTGTCCAAACTCAATCAAATCAAAATTCTGATGTGCAGTGTCCTGACTGAACTCGGTATTTGATAATCTGCTTCTGATGTTTCATTTCCCTTTGCCATTATACCAGATCGCATCATATGCTCAGATAACAATTTATCCATTCAGTCATCTCTTGACTGAATGGATAAATATATATATATATAAGATCTATCAAAATAAATAAAGAACAAATAAAGCAAAATGCTGACGTCACAAAAACGCCATACTGTAGAACTATGATTTCCACACCACTGATTCCAATAAGGAACCGACCAAAAGCAATATGCACATTTAAGTCAAAGTCAGTACATGGTAGTAAACCTTCACACTGCCACTCTTACATAAGACATTTATTTGTGGAAAGGACTACTTGCATCAGAGCGGTGCACAGGGCTGCAAGATGGACTGTTGACTCATTTCAGTCAGCATAGCCATCTGATTCAATAACAGTGCAAAATGTAAAACTTTTTCTTAGACATTTGAAGATTCTTAGTTGCAGATGACACAAAGTTTTTCTAAACAGAGCCCAGCTCTGAGATGCTTTTAGCTAGACTCCGCGATGGAACAGCTGGAGGTAAAACATTGAATGTTTATAAGTGCTCCACTTAACCTCACTTGATAAGCTGCAGATGTATCTTTTTGAGTCTATATCTGTGTACATCACAACTGCATTGCAATATGATGCACTGCTAATATTTTTGACAAGTGCAACATTAGCTAAAATACCAATATAACAATGTAGCACACCTCAATTAGCATTGCAAGGATTTACACACTTTTATTGAAGAGTTTTCTTTGTTCGTTCGTCTTTCCACTCCCTGATTTGATGTGGCATCATGGCGAGTAGTTTTCCACATCTCCCCTCACTTATGTTTATGGTTTAATAATAGAAAGCGGGTGGGGGAAATCCTGTTTGTTAATACCAAAGACCCCTCAAACAACCGCACTGCCCCATTTGTACGTCTTGCTTCGCTTTTATAGCCTGCTGCATCCTCTGTTTCAATTTACCCTCACAAATCCCCAGGATCCCATTTCCACCTCCTAAAAAACTATTGCGCGCTTCTTTCCCATCACTAAACTGCAGATGGGTGCCATTAGGACCCTCCAGTGAGCGTTCCAGGGATCCAAAGAAATCAGAAGCCGTAATCATTTTTGTCAGCAAAAACCTCGGGCTGCACAGAGCGATGAATTGGTGAGCATCACATGTAGCGCTTTCCTTTCTTGCAAGGAAGACTTTTGTAGCTTTAAATCTTTATCAGCTTTGTCTAAATTCCCAGTCTCTGCTGAAAATTAACAGTCAAACAGTGAAGCATGATGCTGCCACCACCAAGCTCCACTGTGTCTTGAAGAGTGCATGATGTAGATTTCTTCACACTGCAGATCTTAGTGATCACCTCAGATTTTGCATGGTTGTTTACATTATAATTCATATGGGTCGACCATCAGACTCCAAAAACATATCTGGAGCATTACCTTGATTCTTTCATGCATGTTTGAGAAATCCTTTAATCTCCCAGGGCAACCATTCGGCTGTGCAAAACGCCCTGGGAGGACCTAGCTCCTCCTTCGAGGACAAAGCTGCTCCTCTGAGCTACAATTTCCAAGTTTTTGCCGCACTGAATACCCCTCTACTGCAACTCCCCCACTCAGATCCTTCAGACTAGCCAGCAGCAATTAGCAAACACCTGGTGGAACTGAGCATCTGTTGATCTCATTATGCGAGCTACTTCGTAGTGCAACGCTGGTAAAAACTTTCGTAAAGGGTTAATATAGGAGCCATGTTGTTATGACTTCCTGAAGGCGGAGTTTCATAAAGAGCAGGAGCTTCTTAAAGAGACAGAGGCCCAATATCCAGGCTCAAAATTGCAAACTCATGAACTCATCAAATTTAAAAGCCATGCATTTATTCCTTTCCTCCTCAAAATTGTGTACTATAGTTTGCTGGTCTATCACAAAATCTGCTGCAATAAAATACGCTGTGGTTTGAGGTTGTAACATGAAAAATTTTGAAAAAAAAAAAAAGACTACTTTTGCAAGTCAGTGTCGACTAAACTGTTTTTTAGCTTGTGACATGGTGAATATGTGTAACGTTCATGGCCACATTGCTCCGGCTGTTTGAAGACGACGGAGCCATAAGTAGATGGCTTTGGTGTAATACACTCTCCTACCCGGCTCAGCTGTACCTCCTCCGCTCTACTCCCAGCTCTTCCGAGCCCCATCGCTCTCCCCAGAGCCTGGGAAGTTTCCCCGGTATTTGATGTTCCCCGTCTGTGTAATTTAATCTCAGTGATTCCCTGCAGCTCTCCCCAACCATAAACCTCTCCTCTAATAATAGGAAACCCAGGCACAGCCACCTCTCTAATCTGTGCCTCAGTGCGTGGATGTTGGCGCGCAAGCTACTCCTGCCTCTGCGGCGCAGAGATAAGGCCGCAGTTGTTTCAGCCTCTCTGAACTCGTTCTCCCACACTGTGAAAGTGACGCCGACTCAGAGAAGAAGGATGGCCTCTGCGAGGAGGACCTCCGAGTTTACTGCGGCAGAGCGCACCCTTCTGTTGTCCTCCTGTCTGGAGACTGATAGCGCGCAAACGCACGCTCGCTCGCTGGAGTTTAAGCGCAGCGTTGAGACGTGAGAGAGGAATTCAAATGATAAAAGTGTTTGGAAGTAGCTCAGCTGGCATTTGGAGCTCTGTGATGAGTCTGGAACATTGTGACACTGATGATGTGGCCTATTTGGGAAAAATAAAAAACAACTCTTCCAAATGAGGTTTCCTCGCGCTCCACTTTTTCTCAGTTGACACAGAACTGTAAATAGAACCCACCTTACAGTATCTATTTCATCCTTTCTGATATTGAGTGTGCTTAGGATTCAATCTTTCTTTCTTTTACATGCTCTTTTTTTGTTCACGCCCAGAAAAGGGGGTGTAGAGCTGTTTAGCACTTAAGCTATTTATGCTAACGTTTATAAATTTTTCTGGCTAAATTCTAAAGCACAAATCTGTTTGACAATCTTTATTATTGTTGATGGCTGAGAATTCTTCAAGTAGTTAGTCGTGTGTTTTCTTGCTCTTATTTTGAAGTGGGTGAAGACTGTTAGCAGTTTTGTTTCCCCTCCTCACGTTCTCCACCCGTGACACGGCTTGACAAATTACACTTCATATGTACCCAGAATGCATTGCTGCGATGTCTATCCCAATGCATCATGGGCAATAACAGATTTAACCCCGCTGAGGGGGATGTACTATAATACATGTTGTGTAACATGGTGTGTATTAACATTGCCCAGCATGTAGCGCTTTAGCATTAGCTTCAGCTAACTACCGTGTTGGTGTAGGATGTTAGAAGAACTAATGTTTGCGATTAATGATTTATGGTTAGCACAACAGGGCTGCACAGTGGAGCAGTTGGTAGAGCTGTTGCCTTGCAGCAAGAAGGTTCTGGGTTCGATTCCCGGCCCGGGGTCTTTCTGCATGGAATTTGC